>JAHDVE020000574.1:0-78583 GCA_022606495.2 Halesus radiatus | reverse complement strand
GTACATATTGGCTTTCGACAAGAGTAGTTCCGGGGGTTTTCGAAGAAGTGATGATAAGAGTGCACGTTATCGTCTTCTTTTTCTACGCCACTGAACCTCGTTTTCGTGCCGAGACGCTACTGGGTGCTAACAGGACATTTCTCCGACCCCCGCCACCTCTACGGTCGCTCCCGGCGACGGTCCCGAAAACAGAGCGGGCTCTCATTGGTCGAGCCCCTCTGATCCACAAAAAACCTTTCAAAATTATTGTTCTACCAAAATTGTCTGTCTTTGTAAGCGATTCCTGCGGCCGCGGTGACTGATCTAAATAAACGATATTTTCTGATCTGTTCATTAGCGCCCGCGTAATCGAGTAAACTTACTTATTTTATGTTTGTACAATGCATTTTTTTGTAAATTGACGGCAAAGTATTACCTGTCCGACTTTGACCCCCATGACATACTTTGTAATAATTTTGGTTGCTTTAATAAAAAATAGGTGAAGATTGCAATAGGCTCAATTCAAGCAGAAGGTCGTGATTGACATCCTAATTTTTTGATCAAGTCGATCCAAGATTGACAGAGTCTACGGCAGCTCGTGAAATATTCACGAGTTCAAACTGCCCGATTCGCCGCACGGTATCGCACCGAAGTACTTGAACGACGAGTGCATTTCTAAAATTCAGAGTATTCTCACGGATTCAACACGCCTTCTACCTACTTCGCCTGCATCTTCACCCGGCCTGAAAACCGACCGTGACTTTCTCTTCACCCTCACCACCTCCTTGCAAGAAATCGTTTGCCTTTTTCAAGGCATTTCTCCCTTCCGTCCTACCCTGCTCTGAAGCGTCGAAGTGGCCAGCCTGATCTTCTTCTTCTAAAACGTGCGCAAGAGTTTACAGATCTTGTCCCGTACATGGTCCTTCTTGAGCCAGGATCTACTTCACGCCTTCACGACTACTAGTGACGTCTTCTCGCCTTCACGCCTTCAGTGACGTCTGCACGCCTTCTCGCCTTCAGTGACGTCTGCACGCCTTCTCGCCTTCTCGCCTTCAGTGACGTCTGCACGCCTTCTCGCCTTCAGTGACGTCTGCACGCCTTCTCGCCTTCAGTGACGTCTGCACGCCTTCTCGACTACAAGCGACGTCTGTACGTCTTCGTGCCTTGTACGTGCCGAGATGCCTGCACGTCGTAGCCGTCGAGGAGCCTCGAGCTCGGAGTCTCAGCCCGAGTCCACCGCTGTGCCCGCCGCTGTGCCCGCCGCTGTGCCCGCCGCTGTGCCCGCCGCTGTGCCCGCTGCTGTGCTCGCCGCCGCGCCCGCCGCTGCGATCGCCGCCGCGCCGCCTGCCGCCGCGTGGCCTGCCGCCACGTGGCTTGCCGCCGGGCCGTCTGCCGCTGCCCCACCCCCTCCTGCGCCCGCCCCTGCGCCCGACGCTGCTCCCGCCGGTGCGCTCGGCGCTGCGCTCGGACCTGCGCTCGGACCTGCGCTCGGACCTGCGCCCGGCGCTGCGCTCGGCCCTGCGCTCGGACCTGCGCTCGGACCTGCGCTCGGACCTGCGCACGGACCTGCGCTCGGACCGGCGCTCGGCGCTGCGCTCGGCGCTGCGCTCGGCGCTGCGCTCGGCGCTGCGCTCGGCCCGGCGCCCGGCACTGCGCTCGGCGCTGCGCTCGGTGCCGCGCCCACACCCACCACTGCGCAGTCCTCCGATGCTGAGAACAACTCCTCCACCACAGAGGACACCGTGAGGCAGCTACAACGGGAGATGCGCGCCTTGAGGGAGCAGCATGCCAAGCAGCTCGCCGCGCTATTGTCGGCCATGCAGCCCGCCAAGCAGGACGTCCCCGCAGCTGTGCAGCCAATCCCCGAGCCGGTACGAGTACAGATGACCGACGCAGAGGCGCGTGCTGTGCGAGCCCCGGCTGAGGGGTACCCCCTCCCCGCTGCAACGTTCGGCCCCGCTGTACTCCCTTGCCCCGCAGCGCCGGCCGGACGCTACGCCGAGCCACTGCCGTATGCCGAGCCGCTGCCGTACGCCGAGCCGCGAGCCTGCCCACTCTACGCGCAGCCCTATGCAGAGCCGTCTACCTCGCAGTTGCACGCGGGGTCCCAGCCCGCCAACATCGGGCGCCTGCATCCCAGCTACTCGCCGCTGTTCCCGCCGCAGCCTACCGCTGACGAGACTGCCCGGCATACCAGAGAGTGGGTCCAGCAGGGCGAGGACCCTACCGTGGCACGGATCGGCGCTATGATTGCCGAGGCGATCCGATCGACACGCGTACCAGAGAGCCCCCGCCCGTCCGTCGAGGAGGATGTCCGGATGACTGCCCTCATTGCTCGACAATCTACAGCCAAGGACCTCCCCCCGTTCTCCGGGGACCCCCTCGAGTGGCCTGCCTGGATAGCGCAGTACCACCAGTCGACCAACACCTGCAGGCTGACACCCAGCGAGAACCTCATCAGACTGCAGCGCGCGCTGAAAGGCAGGGCCCGGGAGGCTGTCTACTCCCTCCTGCTGGACCCCGAACAGGTCCCAGAGATCCTGGCCACCCTCGAGACGCGGTACGGTGGCTCAGGATCCATCGCCAACCTTATGCTAAATAAGGTGAAGAAGCTGCCGCACCTGTCAGCGGAAGCTTCACTCGAGGAGATCGCCGACTTCTCTGGGACGGTCCAGAACTTGGTGGCCTCCCTCCGAGACTTGAGGACGGAGGGCTACCTCACCAACCCCGCCCTACTAGCCGACGTCACTGCCAAGATGCCCTGCACCCTGAGGATGTCTTGGCTGCTCGAGTTGCGCCAGCTAGGCCAATCCACCCCGGCCACACTATTGCAGCTCTCAATGTTCCTGCGAAGCGTCGCGAAAGTGATCCCGATTAGCGGCATGCTCGACCCGGTTCGACCGAATCGAGGGCGCCGCGAACAAGTGTTAGTGAACGCGGCGGCCGCGCCCCCGACGAGCGCGGCTACGCCCGGACCCAGGAAGCGTGCCGCGACCGACTCTGCCCACCGGTCTTCAGCCGGGAAAAGGGCGACAGTGCGAAGTGACAATTGTGCGCAGTGCAACAAGTTCCACGCCATTCGGGATTGTGCGGTATTCGCCGGGAAATCTGTCGCCCTCCGCTGGGAGACCGTGCGCGCAAGCAACCTGTGCCGAAAGTGCCTCGGTCGACACCACTCGAGGGAGTGTAAAGTGAAAGTGTGGTGCGGGGTGGGGGAGTGCCGGCATCCCCACCATCGGTTGCTCCATGAAGTGCGAAAAACGGAGCCGGTTGTGGGTGAAGTAAACTTATGACGCCGAAATACGGACGATAGCGTACTGCTGAAAATTGTGCCGGTTGTGCTTCGCGGGCCCGCAGGGAGTGAAGTGTCAGTGTTCGCGCTGTTAGATGAGGGCTCTACCGTGACCCTTGTCGACGCCGAGATCGCGATGTTGACCGGTGCAAGCGGTCCGGTCCGTGCCGTACGGCTTCACGGAGCAAAGGGCATGTGCACCTCCGACGCCCGCTCCCGACGCGTGAAGCTGACCATCAGAGGCGCCGGGTTGAACACGACCTTCTCCATCACCGCGAGCACCATAGCCGAGCTGAACCTGCCGGAGCAGCAAGTGCCAGGACGACGCATCACCCCGAAGCTCTTGATCGGGCAAGACAACGCCCACCTGATTGTATCGAGAGAGGTCCGTGAGGACAACACTTCACGCATAGTGTCGCGGACCGCTTTAGGGTGGATCGCTCACGGGGGAACAAACCCTGGCGCTGACGGCCCAGCCACTACTCTGGCCCTGCAAGCAGAAACCGCCGCGGACGCTCGCTTGAGGGAGTTGGTGAGGACAAACTTCGCCATCGACTCCCTCGGCGTTACATCAGCAGCTCGGGTCAATGCTCAAGACGCAAGGGCACTAGCGATGATGGGAGAGACCACCCGCCCCCTCGCTACCGGGAGGTGGGAAACCGGACTCCTGTGGAAAGACCCGACAACCGTGCTACCCGACAACCGGCAGTGCGCACTGAAGCGGCTACAATCTCTCGACAAGAAGCTGGCGGCGGACCCCACCCTGGCGGCCGCGTACGCCGACAAGATGTCACAACTTGTCGCCAAAGGCTACGCCAGGAAGCTTTCAACCCACGAGGCATCATTACCTGCCCCGCGAAAGTGGTACCTTCCTCACTTCGCGGTGACAAATCCCAACAAGCCGGGGAAAATCAGAATCGTCTTTGATGCCGCCAGCCGATGCCGAGGGACGTCTCTGAATGACCAGCTGATGACCGGCCCTGACTTGCTGTCCTCACTCCTGGGGAACCTCCTTCGCTTCCGAGAGGGAAATGTGGCCATCGCTGCAGATATACAAGAGATGTTCCTGCGCATCCACATCAGGAGAGAGGACCAGCCCTCCCAGCTGTACCTTTGGAGGTCGCCTGGCACACGGGACCCAGAGACGTACCAGTTGACATCTATGATGTTCGGGGCGACATGTTCCCCCAGCAGTGCCCAGTACGTGCGAGACAGAGTGGCCGGGCAATACGAAACCGAGCACCCCGCCGCCGCAGCAGCCGTTCGTTCCAAATTCTATATGGACGACTATTTGGACGCCGTGGATAACGTACACGAGGCTGCCGCACTGGTCCAGAGCGTGAAGACCCTCCTTGCAAAGGGAGGGTTCAACCTGACCAACTGGGCCTCCAACAGCCCGGCCGCTATAGCACGGATTCTCCCCGGTGAACGAGCAACCGCCGCAGTGCAGATCAACAGCGGAACCACGGGGACGGAGCGCGTACTGGGACTGATCTGGGACCCGTCGACTGACCGATTTCTTTACACCTTTCTCGACGCGGTCAGCCCCCAAGAAGCCACACGGCCTACGAAGAGGCAGCTCCTATCCATCATCATGAAAATCTTTGACCCGGTGGGTTTCGTCGCCTGCCTCACTATACGGTCGAAGATTTTACTACAAGCCGTGTGGCGCTCGAGCATCAGCTGGGACGACCCCATCGCCCCTGAGCATGCCGAGCGATGGAGGGACTGGATGAGTCTGCTGAGGGAAAGCAGCGTGTCCATCCCGAGACGGTCACTCCGACACAAGCTGAGCAACGTTACACTGCACCTCTTCAGTGACGCGTCCGAGCAAGCCTGCTGCGCCGTCGCCTACTTCGTTGAGGAAGTGCAAGGCGCGCCGCGAGCCACCTTCATCTCAAGCAAGTGCAAGGTGGCGCCACTCAAACCGCTATCAATTCCCCGCCTCGAGCTGCAGGCCGCGCTCATGGCGGCTAGACTGGCCAAGACTATTAAATCTGAAAGTCAGGCACGAATATGCAGAACCGTCTTCTGGACCGACTCGACCACAGTGCTGTGTTGGCTACGCACCGACCCACGGGCATACTCCGCCTTTGTGGCGAATCGGTTGGGCGAGATCGACGAACTCACCAACATAGCTGACTGGAGGTGGGTTCCAACCAAACAAAACCCCGCTGACATCGGCACCCGAGACTTGACACTACCACCAGAAGGCGGACCACCCGAGCACCGAGAAGACCATCGCAGAGGTACGGGGCAGCTTCTTCGTACTGCGGCTACGTACCACTAGCAGGAAGATCGCCCACGACTGCCCAACGTGCCGAATGCGGAAGAGCAAGCCTGTCCCACCCATTATGGGAGCGCTCCCAGAAGCTCGCCTGACGCACCATGTCCGCCCGTTCACACACTGCGGACTGGACTACTTCGGCCCTATGGAGGTCACGATTGGCAGACGCCGAGAAAAGCGCTACGGGGCCATATTTACATGCCTCTCCACTCGCGCCATACACCTAGAACTGGCTGCGTCGCTGAGTGCTGACTCGGCCATCATGGCCCTGCAACGGATGGCGGCCCGCCGAGGACAACCAGCAGTGATGTACTCCGACACCGGTACCAACTTTCATGGAGCAAACAATGAAATCCGAGATGCCGTGGAGTCGCTCAGCCAGGACGCAAGGATGCAGGATACCCTAGCCATACAGGGTATCGAGTGGCGCTTTACCCCACCTCTGAGTCCCCATATGGGGGGAGCCTGGGAAAGGCTAGTACGTTCAGTGAAGCGAGCCCTAGGAGCTACACTGAAAGAAAGAGCCCCGAGAGAGGAGACACTTCTTACGGCGCTTGCAGAAGCCGAGTTCGTGGTCAACAACCGGCCCCTGACCCACGTCTCGGTTGATCCGAGAGACGAGGAGCCCTTGACCCCCAACCACTTTCTAATGGGGTCAGCGGGAAAACGCCCTCACCTGTCACTATATGACAAAAAGGAGGAGGAGGTATGCCTCCGCCGCCAGTGGCGCATAAGCCAACAGCTGGCAGACATGTTCTGGAGGCGGTGGCTTCGTGAATACCTCCCCACCATGGCCGCCCGGCAGAAATGGCACCACCGGGCCGACCCCATCAAAGAGCACGACTTGGTGGTCATCATGGACCCCGCTCTACCCCGAAACAGCTGGCCACGCGGACGTGTAATCGAAGCTAAGCCCGCCGCTGACGGACAAGTAAGAATTGTCCGCATACAAACAGCCACCGGCATCTACGTGCGCCCAGCGGTCAAAGTCGCGGTCATACTCCCGGCACCGACGCTCGCACCAGCTTCATCACCCGCATCAGCTTCAACACCCGCATCCGCTGCAACACCCGCATCCGCTGCGACACCCGCATCCGCTGCAACACCCGCATCCGCTGCAACACCCGCATCCGCTGCGACACCCGCATCCGCTGCACCACCAGTACCAGCTTTGACGCCCGCACCGACCCACGCCAGCCCAAGGGTGCCGATGAGGACCGCCCTCCGACGGCCCAGAGGGACTGGCCGGCGAGGTCACCGCCGGAGTACACGTCTTCACAGCTAGGCACAGACGTTACTGCACCGCGGGGAGAATATACCAGACGTGACTATCAAAGTTTGTAATACCCTCCATTTGCATAACATCAACCAGTACATAACTCAGTAGGTGGTACGACTAGATACGAAATCAACTACTGAGTTCGTGCAGTTTCGAACGAGAGACGACTCGATACGTTCTCGATCGAGCTGGCATGTAGTACTGGTCAGGCTCATAACAGACGACCTGACCACAAACGAGAGAGAGAGAGAGAGAAGCGACTAGATACGCGTCTCTGTCTTGTTTGTTTGTCTGCACAAATAATTAATTGTGCAACGCCCGACTTTAATTTTAACCTGATAGAAGCGACTAGATACGCATCCCTATCTTGTTATGTTTGCACAAAAGAGGATTTGTGCAAACGCCCCATTTCAGTACATATTGGCTTTCGACAAGCGTAGTTCCGGGGTTTTAGAAGAAGTGATGATAAGAGTGCACGTTGTCGTTTTCTTTTTCCTACGCCCCTGAACCTCGTTTTCGTCCCGAGACGCTACTGGGTGCTAACGGGACATTTCTCCGACCCCCGCCACCCCTACGGTCGCTCCCGGCGACGGTCCCGAAACAGAGCGGGCTCTCATTGGTCGAGCCCCTCTGATCCACAAAAAACCTTTCAAAATTATTGTTCTACCAAAATTGTCTGTCTTTGTAAGCGATTCCTGCGGCCGCGGTGACTGATCTAAATAAACGATATTTTCTGATCTGTTCATTAGCGCCCGCGTAATCGAGTAAACTTACTTATTTTATGTTTGTACAATGCATTTTTTTGTAATCTGACGGCAAAGTATTACCTGTCCTACTTTGACCCCCATGACATACTTGTAATAATTTTGGTTGCTTTAATAAAAAATAGGTGAAGATTGCAATAGGCTCAATTCAAGCAGAAGGTCGTGATTGACATCCTAATTTTTGATCAAGTCGATCCAAGGTTGACAGAGTCTACGGCAGCTCGCGAAATATTCACGAGTTCAAACTGCCCGATTCGCCGCACGGTATCGCACCGAAGTACTTGAACGACGAGTGCATTTCTAAAATTCAGAGTATTCTCACGGATTCAACACGCCTTCTACCTACTTCGCCTGCATCTTCACCCGGCCTGAAAACCGACCGTGACTTTCTCTTCGCCCTCACCACCTCCTTGCAAGAAATCGTTTGCCTTTTTCAAGGCATCTCCCCCTTCCTTCCTACCCTGCTCTGAAGCGTCGAAGTGGCCAGCCTGATCTTCTTCTTCTAAAAACGTGCGGCAAGAGTTTACAGATCTTGTCCCGTACAATATTTATTAGGTAGTTTTAATATGTCTATTTCGTAGTTTTAATATATCTATAAGGTAGTTGTAATATGTCTATTTTGTAGTTTTAATATATGTATTAGGTAGTTTTAATATGTCTATTTCGTAGTTTTAATATATCTTTAGGTAGTTTTAGTATGTCTATTTCGTTGTTTTAATATATCTATTAGGTAGTTGTAATATGTCTATTTCGTAGTTTTAATATATTTATTAGATAGTTTTAATATGTCTATTACGTAGTTTTAATATACTCGTATCTATTTTGATGACATACGTGGTCGAGGGGTAAGGCTCGCGACTACGAATCCGAAGGTCGCGGGTTCAAACCCCAGCGTGCGCTTTTACATTTTATTTAATTAATTTGTGTCTTTTCACAATTAATTAATTAAAAATAATATATAGCATATTTTCACACGTTCCAGAGTGGAAGATACTCCCAGTATCGCCCTGGTGAAAGATCACCATTCGGAATTAAAAGGTTGCTTAAAATGTTTTTAGTCGTGTTTGGTGACATGATCTAAATACCCAGGTTTTTCTCCTCCTTCCTCTCCCCTTTCATCTTCTCCTCCCCAGTACCACCAGCCTCACAATATTCCCCAATTGGGGATGCCATAGGAACACTGGCTCCATATGGTTGGGAGCAATTGGGACTCTTGTGCGGTGTTCAAATTAAAAAAAAGGTACTTATTTGTTTTTATTTTATTTATTTATGCGGTCCAATTTTCTAAGGGTAGGCACCGCAATATTTATGAACTGTATGTCACTGCAACCAACCATGCTGTTTTTAGAACTTTTCATATTTTTCTGTTTATCTTTTTATAGATCTATTTTTTATCCGTATGTCTTGCAAGTGTGATGCGCCGCTGATGTAAGCAATCAACTCTAATCTGGAGCTTCAAGATACAATAAGATACAAATTTCCAGCATTAGGTTCTCTTGCCTTAACGTCTGTATTACAGTCGTTGAAATTAATTAAAAAAATTATGTTTGCTTCGATGTTTATTTAACTAGCATTTAAATTAAGACACGAAAAAGTAAACACGCACTTGTTACAGAATTTATATAAATCATATACTATCAAGTCGTTCTATGTAGCGCTCAGTTCTAAAACGGCCTGCCTACCAATGTAAATCCATTTCATTTACAGGGTTATTCAGTATGATGGACTTAGTTTATTACGCTATATTTCCTGAATTATACGTTATGTGTGAATGATCTGCATGTCAATTGAAAGAGGAGTTCCGTTTGTTTTGATAAATCTTCAAAGTTACGCAAACGACCGCTAGAGTGATCGCGTTGCCACGCGGTCTGTCCGGGCTTTTTCCTGTACAGACATCCAGCTTGCTCAAATAGGTGATGCCAACGACAAATGCTCTTTCTTGTCGAAGGTTCAACATTAATATGGAGACGGAAGGTACGCTGCACTACACTTGCTGACTCAGATTTACAGGACTCACGAACACACCCTTGTTCTGCATAGTAGCTACTTTACTCAGAACTGACACGAAATGGCTCCTTGCCGGCGCAAGTACTCTAGCGGTAATTTGTGCAACTACAAGCAATATATCTGCGTAATTTGAAACTTTTGGATCTCCTCTTTCAATTGCTATATAGATCATACACATATGATTCATAATTCAGGAAATATAGAGGTACGAAATTAAGAAGTCCTTAATTTTGAATAACCCTGTACTATAATATGAGTGTCTTCAGGACTCTTCAGGTTTTCTCCTTCTTCTACTTAAAGAAACATGCAATACCAAATCTCTAAAAGCCTACCCTAAAAATAGATATTGTTATATAAACACTTTAGTTCTAAGACTTTTAAAATAAGGAAGTTTTCTGAAGCTTATTAAAATATTAAGTGGTATAACATTGTCGGCGCACAATAGCCACAATTATGAAAGAGCCGACCTGCCTAGTTATTCTTGATATTTCATAATAAGAATTTAATCTCGAAAACACTTTGTTTTGCATTTTTACATTTTGAGTTGGAAGTTCTGACAACATTTTTGTATTTAAAAATTCAAATCCTGTCTCAAGTTTTTTCGAGACGAGATTATGGAACCTTATGAAGTACCTTCCAACAACGAACGCCTGGTTACAAGGTTACAGCGGCTCTGTCAGTTAAACTTAATGTACTAAATATAGGTTAAGATTTAAACCTGCGACTTAACGTTTCAAAGTAAGTAGAACAAGAGAGGAAGTGAATGGAGAAAATGGGGAGGAAGCGACGCGACGTTCAGTTTATAAAGTACTTCTTCAAATCGTACTCCATTTCCTTAATATTTTGTTATTTATTTCAGGTTGCGTCTCATTAGGGATATATTCCCCTAGAAAAAATCGTCGATTTTTACGTTTAGTAATATGATAATAATATTAAATAACATGTATGTAACGGTGGAATTTTATTCCTAATATGAGCTAAAGAGTTTTCAAAGATACTTTTATGGGTCAAAAATTAGATAAGACGTAATTTTTATTTGTTTAAAATATAAAGTTTTAACAAAATTATAGATAAAAATAGTATCGAAACTCAGACGAATCCGGCAAATAACTACCAGAAGCGCTATTCTGGTTCTTTTTAAGAAAGATTCCTTATCTTTTACGTTAGGCTTAAAGACTTCTTGCTTGACTGCGGTTGCGGTTCTTTCGGATGACAGCTATCGGCTGAATTTAGCGAAATTTATTAAAATGTCTTTTATCACATAAATAGTTTACAGTTTTAGGCTGTGGGAATACCTTCGTTAAGGAAAAAGTATTTTCTAAGGAATCAAACTTTGGAAAACACTTATTAATAAATATATCTTTAATATGAAACAGAGTCCCCGACCCGATCGGATTACATCACAACTCGTAAACTGATCCAAGTGTAATGGTTTGTTATTAGCCGAAACCACGTTATTATTAATAATTGTTCTCTCTGAAGCTCATATTTTTGTGTTAAATATAAATAAAATTAATAAATATTAACTCAAGTATATTGAATAACAAAGTAAATTTATCATTTATTTCTCTTCTAGATATTTTTCCAGTGGTGCGCTCTGTTCCTCCTAAAAAACTCGTATTTACTTCGTCTCCTTTGGTCGCCTCTCACTCCGATACCTAGATATTTATGCACGCCTGTCATTATTTTGTATCTTATGTTAATTTTAATATTGTCCTGACGAAGGAAGGGTACTTCCTGAACCAGTCGATCTATATACTAAATTGAAGTGGTTTAAAGGTATGTCTGTCTGTCCTCGATTTGTTCAAAAATTACTTCACCGGTGTCGCTAAAAATGGCGTGTAAAACTGTTGCTATAACATTTTAAAATTAGTATGAAAAACATACAACCCACTGTGTTTTATTTCGGTTCGCACATAGATATACCACTCTGGTTAGCCACAGATAAAATATTCAATAGAAGGTTTGTTTGTGTAGAAAATTTTCTAATTTGAAATCTCATGTAGGAACTTAAGCACTTTTTTATTTAAATATATTTTGAAAAAATAAATGTTAGGGATGAAATAAAATTTTCAAAGAATGTTTTTTGTGTTTTTCTGTTTAGAGATAGTAGATTACTGTCAAATCAATTATGGCACCCAAACGACAAGCAATAATTCTAACTTTAAAAAAAAAAACGAACAAGGCCGGTTACACATTAGCATAATTAGAATTTTATTTTAATGCATTCAAAGTGAAACATATACTATTTAATGCCTTATCAAGAGGCTAATAATAAATAAATTGAAAAAAAACATAAATAAAAGCTCAAGCAAGACGAGTGGGTTTAACTAAGCCTTTATTTGGGCTGAAATTTAACCCATCTGCAGGGGCGTATTTGGCTGGCAAGGGGAGGCTGAACCGAGCTTTTGATATCTTCATCTAACGTGCAGAGAAGGCTGTAAGCAGTCAGCTCTGAAGCAGGTCGCGTGTTTCAAACCATTAGTATACAAAGCTTTGATTAACTGCCCCACAGTGCTGGGGGTATTTTTATGCCTGCATTATTGTATTGTTCACACTTGAAAAAATAAAGGGGTTAGATTAATCTCTCATTTTATAATCGTAAATTTGAACGTACTATATTTAGATATATTGATAATTCTCTTCGAGGAATAACTTAATTGTTACAGTATTTTTTTAGGCGAAATAGTAATTACAAACTCCTTTTGGTGCTCTTTCCAATCGGAAGTTCACTGTGATCGTAAAAATCGTCCTTCTTGCCTTCAACTCGTAAAATTCTTACTCATTTTAAGAACTGGGCGTATTATACAGAGCCCGCAGATACTTTAATAATACACAACTGCTGACCCTGTACAAATCGCAAAGTGTGCCTCATTGTAGAATTTGGCAGCCACCTCTGGTCAGGATCCTCAAAATTTCGTTTCATAGATTCGCCTATCTGAACAAACGGTTTGCAATCTTTGGAACGCAGACAGGTCGGAATAGTGTCCTCGTTCTACCGGTATTTTAATGAAAGATGTTCTTAGGAACTAGCATGATCCCTTCGGCATCGGTGCATAGTCGAGAAACACCACAAACACGCGCCCAATATTTGCACACGGTTGACAATTTTCACATGAAAACGGGTCGCTTCTACGACTCGTTCTTGTGTTGAACAGCTTGGCTGTGGAATGATCTGCTGGCCTCTGTGTTTCCTTCCTCCTAAAACATGACTGTCGTCAAGACCCAGGTTCACTCCTTCCTATCCTCTAAATAACAGTCCACACAGCATCCCCAAAGATGATATAGGCCTCAAGGGAAATTATTTCTATCAGGGCCTCCTGTATGGAGTTAATGCAAAAAAAAATATGAAAGAGAAGCAATACGCAAACCGAAAATTATTTCTAAATTTTCTGAAAATTTTAATCTTGCCGAATATGGAAGACCAGCAACTGTATGTGTTATCGACAGAAATGCGGAAGAGCGCCTAAAAATTGCTACTTTTTTCGCGCAAAGTATCGGAGAAGTATTCAATGAGGCGATAAAGATTTTGACTAATTCCTCACCTCCGTAAATTGCTACGATCACACTAATTTATAAAAATGGTGCCGAAAATTAATTATCTAAACAATTAGTCTTTCAACCACCCTATCAAAAATCTCGGAAAAAGAGATAAAAACACAAAATGTTATATTTTTGGATAATAATAAATAATTATCATTAATGCAACACGGGTTTGGGGATAACCTGGATACTGGTGATACTATAGCTAAAGTAAAAAATGTAATTATACAAAAAATTAATGATGGTAAAAATGCATAGCAGTTTTTATTGATCTTCAAAAATCTTTTGATACAATTGACCATAAAATACTATCTTTAAAACTAATAATAAATGGAATGCCCGAATCAATTCTAAACCTACTTGAGAAGTAAATATCTGGTTGAAAAAAGTTTGTTCAAATTGATAAAATAACTAGCAAAACTCTCCCAATTATGTATGGTGTCCCCCAAGGAAGCGTATTAGGATCGATACTATTTCTCATCTATTTAAATGATCTCACGAATCTTCCCATCAAAGGAGATCTAATTAGCTTTGCAGATGACACTGTTATTATTTTTCATGAACAAGATTCGACACCTTTAAAGAGGCAGAGCATGGCTTTGTCGTTACAGCCCTTCATATCGGTACAGTTTATATAATATAATACCTATTTTTTTAAATAGGTATTATATTATATATGCACCCAAAATTTTCTTTGCACTGCTGTAAGTGATCCGAGTCATCGTGTAAGGACAAGATTTTTTTTAATAAACTACGATTATAAAAAATTGTTAATAAATTTACCACATTTAAAACATTTTATTTAGAATATTAGATATTTCACAAAAAAAAACATGTTGTTATTAAGTCTTTCATGATTCGTCCCTGATAACCCTGGGTTATTATTAAAAAAGTAGATAAAAAAACTCATCGCGTTTTTTTTTCATTAGGTTTCGCAATAAAAATACGTGTTTTCAATATACCAACTTGAATGGGAGAGACGAAAATACCCGAACACATCCGTTAGCTTTGGCTGACATCGAAATACTAAACGAAATGACGCAGGAACAAACATGACGTATACGAATGTTTTGTGGGTTTCGGGTATAGTTTTTTGTACCTGAACGTACGGGATACAATTTGTTCAGCGGCCGTTCACGTACGTTCATTTGGGTAAGGTGGTTAATGTGAAAAGCAGTTTTTTATAATAAGTTTTTTTATTTTTTGCAAATTAACCAAACGTTTCACAATTTCGCAGTGTCCACCAGCGCAAGGACAAATCTTACGCCCCATTAAACAACCACTGCACAGTTGTTCACTATTATAAACATTAAATCTCTTTTGAATATTTTAGCAATAAAATATTAGGAATCTTCACTTATTCTGTGGGAATCATAGTCTTAAAATGCCTTTTTACCATCCAAATTTAACACAAATGAAAATGATGCTTTCGTAATTTCTGACGTAAATGCTAACCGGCTTAACCACTAAACACCCTTCGTGGCTGTCATCGGTCACTTGGGTGTTTATATAAGGTTTGACTTGAAGGTATAATATTCAACTTTAGGTCTTGACATAACTAAGAAAACAATTTCCTCGAAAAATTCAAAAATAATTCCGTGTTATTACCAAAAAAATGAACCCTTTGTCATATGAAATTCAAAAGCGGACTTCTGAAAATATGGCATTTGAAAAAGGTAAGCGAAGGAATACTGCACTGAGCAGTAAATCCCTTGATAAATGATTAACACTGATTTGAAAAAAGACTTCTGGGCTACAGACAGACCAATGAAATTGTTTTTGAAAGTAATAATTTTCCTTGAGGCCTATATCATCTTTGGGGATGCTGTGTGGAGGGTTATTTAGAGGATATATTTTGAAGACAGTCATGTTTTAGGAGGAAGGAAACATACAGGCCAGCAGATCATTCCACAGCCAAGCTGTTCAACACAAGAACGAGTCGTAGAAGCGACCCGTTCTCAAGTGAAAATTGTCAACCGTTTGCAAATATTGGGCGCGCGTTTGTGGTGTTTCTTGACTATGCACCGATGCCGAAGGGATCAATAACGCTAGTTCCTCAGAGCATCTTCCATTAAAATACCCGTAGAAAAAGGACAGCATTCCCACCTGACGTCTGTGCTCCAAAGATTGCAGTCCGTTTGTTAAGATAGGCGAATCTATCAAACGGACCGCCCGTTTCTGCGCAGAGTCAAGGGTTTTTTTCAGATTTTTTGAGACTCCCGACCAGAGTTGGCTGCCAAATTCTACAGTGGGGCGCACTTGCGATTTGTACAGGGTCAGCAGTTGTGTACTATTAAATTATCTGTGGGCTATGTACAATACGTATATGTTTATGTCTTTGATATGAATATAGAATAGTAGATGGTGTTATTTCAGAATAACTCTATTTTGGATTATTTGGATTTATGATATTCTTGTTTTTTATTCTGTTTTTGATGATGTGTGGAGGGTTTTTACAGGATACACAGAAGCGAACCTGGGTCTTGAAGACACCCATGTTGTAGGAGAGAAAAAAGCACGCCCGGCAAATTATTTGACAGCCGAGCTGTTGAACACAAAAACGAGTAGAAGTCATTTGTTCTCTTGTGACAAATGTCAACCGTGTATGATGCAGAAGGGATTAATGAGACCAGTTTCTCAAAACATTTTCCCTTGAAAAATCGGTCGAACAAGGACAGCATTGGCACTTGACATCTGTGCTCAAAAGATTTCAATCCGATCTTGGTAACGGTGATCCGATACTACCTTGATAACTCAGATAGGAGTAGATCATAGCATAATATGTGGCTCGGTGTAGAGATAATATATGGGGAGCAAGCCTTGGAGTCGATTGAGTACACCGGTTTTTCGGGAAATTTCGAATTTTATGTGCTCAACATGGGAATTCCACGAGAGCTTAGAGCCTATGAGTAACCCTTAGCATGTTGTTTTTTCTATAATTTCAAGCTTTTCACTTATTCAAGAGTGATAATAATACTGACTAATAGTGATTGAATAACTTCTATAGTGCGGATTTCGCGGAAAAAATCACCTCAATAGCGCTTTACAAATAATTTATTTAACCTGTCACTTACATTTGTAACTAATACCCTACAGCTAAGATTTATAACTACTGAATTAAAACTAATACATATTTATGACCAAGTGCATATTTTATACATAATACTGCAATCTGACTTACAACTATGGCTTAAAAAGGGAGTCTTACAATTAACACATATATTCACAATATTACAGATAACTGTTATTTGTGTTTTGAATAAATTTATTGTAAATCAAATTTAATAATGTTATTATTAAGTTCTGCAAGTGTTATGTTTTTTTTTTAACAAAACAATTAAGAAAACATTGCTATTTAAACACGGGAAAAAGACATTGTAAATGTAAAAACCTCACGGAACAGAGAATTAAAATTATTTTATAAGTAAATCAGTTTTTCTGGTAATAAACAATTATTTTAAACACCGTCCAAATAAGAATTGGGTGGTGGTAAATAAAATCATATAAGTAAGTCATCCCAGAACGCCGAAACAACTGTCACAATCATAAAAAATAAATGGAGTTCTCCGAATTAAACACAAATACCTGTTATGATTATTGTCCGTGCCGTTGTCAGTGGTAAAGCACACATAAGTAGAAGTGTAAGAAAATACTGTTATATTAAATATGGTAATCACGGTAAATAGAAATATTAGTAAATTCCTCCGACTGAGTAATCAAAAATACCACTGAACCAATTCGGTGGTTATCCCGGACACGATAATTTCGAAAAGTTGATGCCTTAGTTTTGCTCTGAATTCAGTTGAGCTGTCAATCTGTCGCATATGTGAAGGGAGTTTGTTCCAAGCTGTTGGGTCTGCTAGTGCAAAAGCTCGGTCTCCGAAATTGGTATTGGGATTGCGTTAAGGTACTGAGAGTCTTCCTATGGCTGTTGAAGATGCTGAACGAAGAGTCGGTTGCCTAGTATTGACATCGTTTGAAATGCACAGTTCCGACAGGTGTAGTGGCGTATACAACGAATATTCATATTATTTTTTTCCCGAAGGATAAATAGTATGTTTTTTTAATATTAAGGCTCAATTTATTTATTTACGCTTATTTAGCTAGGTTAGCCACACTTCTATTCATTTGAGCTTCAAGATACTTAAACTTCAAAAATAAACATTGCCTAAGTTTAAAAAAATTAACACTGCTTTTTTTTAATTAAGTGACTTAAATTAAATAAATACGATTACATGATAAATCAACACACGTATGAATCAGCACACTCTTCAAAAGTGATATAAAGAATGAAAAAAAAATATTTGCTGGAAACCTTAATATAACCTAAAGTAAGTAAGTAAATATTGATAATGTTTTCGGGTTGACATATTTTATTTTTCGTTCTTTTAATAAATTTATATCAATTTTATCCTCTCACTACAAATTAATTGATTTCATGAACTTTAAGTGGATAAAAAAAACGAATTTAAACACATGTAAATTCACTTTTATTAAATCGTTAAAAAAAATATTTTTTTTTTTTGCATAGTTGTCAAAATTTTTAATTTTATGTTAATAATTTATCTATGGTTATGTCATTATTTTTCAGTATGTATTCTATCTGGACGAGGAAACCATTGGTTTAGAATCCTATAGATATTTATTGATGTGATTTAAATAAAATAATTTTCATTATTTAAGTTAAAATAATGCCACTAGGTGAACTTGCGTTTATTAAAAAAGTTTATGGTATTATAAGAAATCAACCAATATCACTTCCGCTTAATTTAAGTTTTAAGATTTAAAAAATCAACTAATTCCTCATAACCTCAGGAAAACATGATTTTTGTAAACTGTCACTATCTAAATCGAAGCACTATTAGTGTTTTAATCGATTGCAGTAATTTTCGAGTCACGCTTGACCGGGAATTGTTTTTGACTATACTTACATTTTTTTATGTTTCCCCGACTCCCCATTCCTTCCTGCGTTTACGCAAGTCAGCATTTTTGTGTTGTGACCTCTAGCCGGTGCAAGTGATCATTCATTTCTCCTTACGCAAACAATACTTAATAATAAAATTGAGAACAACGCATCCATACTAATTCCTGTAAACCGTATATACCCATTTGAATTCAGATATACATGCTTTTTGCTGTGATTAACTTCGAAATATAGTTCGACAAAAAATGTCAACGAACCTACCTAAAGATAAAAAACTGCAATCGGTCCGGGACATGTTATATTGGCTCTATTATGGTGTTATGAAAGAAATGGAATGAGGATTATTTAAATGCTCACGAGATTACAGGACATTCAATCTTGTTCTTAATTTACATATATGACATATGTCATATAAAATGTGGAGGAAAAACATGAGTTTTGCAGATATGGTGATGAAAATAGTGAGAAACATTCAAGAAAGCAGAAGTCACTCTAAACAGAATCAAAACATGGCTAGACTATCACTCACTCACACTTAATGCTAATAAAACCAAATTCATCGCTTTTAAAATAAACAATATCAAAAATTCAGATACAAACCTTAACTTGAAAAGGCATAGCTTATCATATTTAAATGTTCAATGTAATTATCTATTATTGGAAAATGTTAACCACATAACGTATCTAGGCGTAAAAATTGATCACAATTTAAAGTGGACTGAACCAATCATTTATTTAAATGACCAAATTAAAAAGTTAACTTACTTTTACATAGCTCTCATCCAATCACTTTTCGAATATGGTGTTATCGGATGGGGGAGTGCTAATGATAATATTCTTAAATTACTCATTAGAACACAAAAATCCATCATGAAAATTATTCTTAAAGTCCCTATAAGAACTGGCACTGACGAAATCTTCAACAAACTTGACATTATGTCGATAAAACAATTATACTGTAAAATAATATTCCTTTACATACATAAATAGAAAAAAAAAACAAAACATAACAGCAATCACACACATTAGAAACAGTAGATCTCAGTCAAAATCACATACAACAAGGAACCACAAAACACAATATTTGGACAAAAAACTTCTTATACAGTGGCACTAAGCTCTACTACGAAATTCCACTATTCTTAAAAATGTCACAACAGCCATAATAAATTTAAAAATCAAATAAAGCACTGGATACGTTACATAGGGAGATCTGAAATAGAAAATATATTAACACCAAATACAGACTAACACAGAAACCACTAACTGCACTTAAAACACCTTAATTTGGAATTATTTTATTTTTTTCATCAAGTACATCAATTTAATATAATGTAATTACATGTTTTGTAAATGAAATCCTCAGCACCGGAAATCCCAATGAGTACATCATTATTTATTATAAAAAAGAAGATAATACAACATTATTATTATTATTATTATTATTAACTGCCTAGCAACTATCTCGGTATCTATTCTGAGAATGGACAGAGTTAGTGAAACAGCTCTACTATAAATGAGTAACTAACGCTGTCTTACTCCGCCACAATAATTAAACACTTTTATATTATTACAACCAGTTTCTTTTTACAATCAAAATTGCAATTATACCAGGAGTGATAATGCCGGGAGAATACCGCCGACAGGATTTGAAGTGTAGTTAAATAATACACCGCCGATAGCTCCGTTGTAGTCTCTACCTCTCTCCTCCTCTCCCTCTCTCCCTCACACGATGAAGGTAGATCACATAGCGTCTCGCGCCCCAGACCGCCGCTGCTTCACACGTGGCTGGCCGCGGATCGTGACAGTTGTGGCGTGAGATTTTCGCGCATTTTTTTTCCCTGCAGAGATGATTAGATCGTCCGTTCTCTGGCGAAAGCGCTCACTCGTTAAACGTTTTCTACCAGAACAGGGACGTTTTAATATTATTTTATTAACGATTTTTATAAGAAATAATATATTTTAAAAACATTTCAGAAGACGAACTTCTTGTAAGCTGTATTGATATATTTTATTTAAGATCCCGGCAGTACTGAGTGGGTGGTATAATACCATGTTATATAAATAGGTACATATAACAATTACATGAAAAGAAGTAAGAAAACCGTTTGTAGAATTGCATTTATTACCCCAGAAGCTGGCTAGGCGGTGACTATGCAAGGCGGGGAATGAGTGTACTCTCCTTCGGTGAGCACTGCAGAAGCACTGCAGAATCTTGGAAGTTAGAGAAGTCGCCTGAATGCATTATTCTAGCAAACCTCTAGCTTGTCACCCACATCGCGCTGCTGAGTATTGTTTCCACAGCTCAGTTGTGTATAGGGCAGTGGAGTATGTCTTGAAAGGCGTTTTCGATTAAGATCTAGCAGTGCTGATGAACAAAAAAAGGAGATTGTGTGACGTGAAAACGAATGGTTCGGGGAAGCCCGAGAAAGACATGACTTGAGTCAGTTCATGTCAAGAATCAGAATAACAGAATAGTATGTATGAGACGATACATGGATGTGAATAAAGCAAAGAGTTTGTACCGAGGTAGAATTGTGTGGCCGTCTATCTTATATGCCTACCTCTGCGGAGAAACGGTGTGATGGTTAGTTTAGAGTCGGGCCATACCAAGAATCAGAGAAACAGAATGGTGTGCATAAGACGATGGATAAATGTGAATGAACTAAGAAATCTGTGCTAAGACCGAATTGTTCGACGGTCTTTTTACCTCTGCGGGGAAACACACACGTAAACAAGAGAAGTGTCGATTTTTAATATAGATTATACTTGCAGCACATTCCAGAGTGATAGATACTATCATTATCGCTCTAGTGAAAGACCACAATTCAAAATTGAGACATATCTTAAAATGGCTTTGGTCGTATTTAGTGACCCCAGATTTAAATAGTCATGTACTTATCTTCAAGAAGGACAATGTACAGAACTAGGAAGCCTATTCTGGTTGTTTTTAAGTTAAATTTCTTATTGTCTTCCTTAGGTTTAAATGCTTCTTACTTAACTAAGAAATTCCGGAGAGACATTGTAAAAATATCCTAAACAGATTGTCAAGAGATAATTTGAAAACACAAATTGATAAAATATCTTTAAGTGACATAAGGTTTAGAGTATTTTTTTCTTGAACTAATTTCACTATATTGCAAAGCATTTAATTTTTTTTAATGTGTATACGCCTCTCAACGAAAAGATTACGTTTTGTAAAAAGGTCCCTACCTCAGTAGATAGTAAAAACCTTTTTATTCTGTCACTATTTCTAAAAGTGGTATTTGCCGCCGTTATACATCTATGGTAGTATATCTATGCAGCCGCCTGCCATCGTGCATTGTTTTGTTTACCGTTCCGAAAATTTCAATAACCATTCGAAACAATTGGTAACAATAATATTACAACATAAAAATGATTATTACGCTATTATATTAATAATAACGTAGTTGATAATTTACCAAATATTGAGTTCTTCTCTTGTTAAAACTATACAAATATTGAGTTTTTCTCCTGTTTAAACTACGGAAATATTGATATTTTTAATGAATATCATCCACTGAATGACAGCTATCAGCTGGAACCGGAACCGTTGTTAATTAAAAAGTGTTTAGTAAAAAGGCTAAAGAAAAGGATAAGGAATTTTCCTTAAAAATAACCAAAATAGGTCTCATGTCACTTTATAGTGTCGTAGATTATCGATGAACAGGTAAGGAAGGGGGTTGGTTTAATTGACACTTAAAACCGAATACCTGAATAAAAACAAAATACGTTATTATGTACCCGATGAAAAAATATGTGCTAGAAAGTTTATACCTTACAAGAGTAGTATCAATTTTCACAGCAAATCAAAAAAATAAATAAATGATCGTAATATAACACCTAAATTGGAAAAACACATTTGATCCGTCGATATTCAATCATATTCTATTACATGGGTAACTCAGCAGCAGTGGCGTGAAGTTCATAAAAGTCCTGAAAAGTTATGTGTACGCTAAGAAAAATAAACCATTAAAAAATATTTTAAAGATTACAAATTTTGTAGTAAAATGCATTCTTTTTCACGAATTTCATAGGGAATTCGTAGGTCCATTTATTCATTTGGCCTCAATAACCAGCGGAAGATAATCATAAAATGGCTATTTTAAAATATTCAAAGTAAATATCCTAACTAAAAAAAACCACATATAGCCATCCTTTGGTCATTGAGCAATGTACGCCACTGCTCAGCGGGTAGGTTAATACGTAATTTAAAAAGGTATTTATTCAAATGAAGCAATCAAACTTTGTTTTAACAACATTTATGTACCAACATTGCCTACCAGTTTCGGAACAACCGTTCCATCGTCAGGGCAAAATATATCCTTAAGAATATTTATATTTTTGGCTATTTTAAAATATCCAAAGTAAATATCCTAACTAAAAAAACCACATATAGCCATCCTTTGGTCATTGAGAAATGTACGCCACTGCTCAGCGGGTAGGTTAATACGTAATTTAAAAAGGTATTTATACAAATGAAGCAATCAAACTTTGTTTTAACAACATTTATGTACCAACATTTCCTAACAGTTTCGGAACAACCGTTCCATCGACAGGGCAAAATATATCCTTAAGAATATTACAAAATAATGGCAGAACCTACATAATAAGTGTCAAGTGGGGATGGGGGCGTGACTAGGGATTAGTATAGGGTGTGGGAAGAGATGAGATTGAGGGAGGGTAAAAGCAAAAATATTTAAAATATGGTTGAATGATTGTTAATAATAGACTCATTATTATTAAGGGATTTCTTAATTTCCAACGCTTCTAAATTATCTAAGCGTTTACTTTTACTATTAATATGAAGAATATTGATCCACTTATTTTTATCAAAACTATGATTGCTTGAAACAATATGATTAGCGAATTCAGAAAAATTATTATTTTTAAGACATCTGACATTTTCTTTGATTCTAATATCGAAATTACGGCTTTTCCAAAAAAACAATGGATAAAAAAAAGTTTGATTGATTCTTTTGATTATAATGGATAACAACAAAGTGATAGCTTCATATAATAGGAAAAAAAAGTGTAATTTCTTCAAACGATTGGTATTCATTTTTTGGCGTCATTATTAATAAATTAATTAAAAAATATACTTTGTATTCACCACTTTATAAATATACATAGATATGTATATTTTTACAAAGCATATTTATTAATTCATTTAAAATGTATTTAATTAAGTAGTATTTACTTTTGAAATATTTCCTAATTACATAAAAAAAAAACCACTGAATCGCACCTGAAAACGTGGAGTGCGCCGAGTTTTAAATGATGCAACAGTTTATTTTAAAGTACTGTTGTTCACGTGTAGAAGTTAAATAATTTTTCATGGTGGCCACAGACGGGCTCTAAAATACGCATTGGTGTCGCTCGGTTCATGAAAACCCACACGTGAATTTATAATGCCCACCTCCGTACATTTTTCCTTTGAGATATATTCTCGCTAAGCCCGCATTTGCATAAACAAATTGCAGCGCCGCTGCGTCAATGTGGTAATGTGCTACCGCGGGATGGGAGCTTTATGCGGCTAGGCGGCTGAGGCACATGCTGCAAAGTAGGCTTAACGACTTAAATTAAATGAAAATAAAACAATAACTTTGTTTATAACCACGAGAATTTTATTTAATTTTATTACGACCGACCGGTTTCGCTTAACATAAGCATCTTCAGGGTACAAAAATTAAACTGATCAAAAATACATAGTGTGTGTTTATATATACAAAATAGAATAAGACAGAACATAACATAGAACAAAGAAAAAATGAGATAGCATGAAATAGCATGAAATAGCATGAAATAGAAATAACCGAGCGAAAGAGACAGAAGTGCACATAATGGAATACCAAGGAATAACTGAACAGGTGATTATGGGATGGGAAATTTTACGAGATTATAGGGAATATACCTAATATTGGGCTATTGGACACATTTAGTTGATTATTTAGAATTTTATTTTTGGTTTTAACAGCTTTCTTTATTTCTAGTGATTCTAAATTATTCAATCTGTTTCCATGACCATTTTATGAAGAATATTAGCACCGGTGCTTTGATTGAAGGTATGATCTTTATCAATAAGGTGATTGGCGAATTCTGAAAAACTGTTATTATTTAGGCATCTAAGATGTTCTTTAATTCTAATATTGACATTGCGTGTTGTTTTGCCAATATAGAATGCTGAACAATCATTACAATCTAATTTATATATTCCCGAGTGACTAAGCTTGTCGTCTTTATCTTTTGAGTTGATTAAAAATTTACCTAAATTATTATTTGTATAAAATGCAGGTCTTAATTCAGAAGGAAGATTTTTTACACTGCAGGAAGAAAATTGATTAATGAATAAAATACGCCGCCATTGGTAACTAAGATTGTTAATAGTGTTAATTTTATGTTGATTAGCGAATAAGAAGTTTTTAGTGGCTATTTGTTTTTGTTTTTTACTTAAAATTGTATCAATTAAATCGGACTCATATCCATTATTTATAGCTATTTTTTTAATTAATGCTAGTTCGTTGGAAAAATTAGTATTTGATAACGGTATCGTGACCAAACGATGGACCATTGAATGAAACGCGGAGTGTTTATGAGAAAAAGGATGCTTGGAATGCTTATGTTAAGCGAAACCGGTCGGTCGTAATAAAATTAAATAAAATTCTCGTGGTTATAAACAAAGTTATTGTTTTATTTTCATTAAATATGTCTAACCACAAAGTGACTGCTTTCTATCAAAAAAAAAAAAAACTTAAATTAAATATTTAAAAGATTTAATCAACTCACTTCTACCTGCACAACACAAAAATGCTAACATAAATGCAAATAAAATAAAATTAATCGTTTTTTTTTTCTCCAAGTATATTAATTGTCTTCCACGCTAGGAGTTCACCTGTATTACGAAGGACATTTTTCAAGAAGTTTTTTTTCTTAATTCCAGAAAAAAAGTGAAATTAAAAAGGAATATTTTGTGTAAACTACTGCTTAACATATACGAGGTGTGTTCAAAAGAAAAGGTGAATTTCGAATTTTTTTATAGTATTTATTTTTAGAAAGTATTTATTTATTCATCAATATCCATTTTCTTCCCTTCAAAGTAATCCCCCTCAGATATAATGCACTTATGCCAGCGCTTCTTCCAATCCTCGAAGCACTTCTGGAATGCGCTTTTCGGTATGGCCATCAGCTCATTCTTCGATTCTGACTTTACCTCATCAATTGTGGCGAAACGCTTTTCTTTCATTGGTCTCTTCAGTTTCGGGAATAGAAAAAAGTTGCAGGGAGCCAAATCTGATGAATACGGTGTTGTTTTTGGCCAAATAATCACGAACAAGCATTGATGTGTGGGCTGGTGCATTATCGTGATGCAAAATCCATGATTCGTATTTCCTCAATTCCGATCGTTTGAGCCATATTGCTTCAAGCAAACGTTGCATAACTTCCTTGTAGTATTCATTATTATCCGTACAACCTGTTGGCAAGAACTCCTGATGCACTACGCCATTGTAATTGAAGAAAAAAGTGAGCAAAACCCTCACATTTGATCGAACTTGGCGTGCTTTTTTCAGTCTTGGCTCTTCTGGCCGCTTCCATTGGGATAATTGGGCCTTGGTTTCGACGTCATAACCATATACCTTCGTTTCATCACCAGTTATGACCCTTTTGAGCAAATCTGGATCGTCGTTGAGGTCATTCAACAACTCCTGAGCGATACTAATGCGACGTTGCTTTTGCTCAAAATTTAGCAATTTCGAAACAAACTTCGCTGCCACACGTTTCATGCCCAAAACATCCGAGAAAATTGCATGGCATGAGCCAATTGATATGCCAACATCCTCTGCAACTTCCCTAATAGTGATTCGACGATTTTCCAAAACCATTTTCATCACCGTTTCGATGTTTTCTTCGTTTGTGGACGTGGTTACAACTCCAGGACGCTCATCGTCATTAACATCTTCTCGGCCTTCTGTAAAGCGCTTGTACCACTTATAAACACTTTTTTGAGACAAAGTAGACTCGCCAAATGCCACAGTCAACATTTTAAGTGCGTTGGAGCACTTTATTCCATTTTTAACGCAAAATTTAATACATATTTTTTTATCCATTTTTTTCAAAAGTCAAAAATCGAAGAACGCACAAAAACGTGACTAACCTTTCCAGTTGTCAAAAATAAACCACTAATCCAAAATGTCTGATAATGCTAACATATGATAAACACATATGATAAAACATAACAAAAAAAATCGATAATCGAATGTACACAGTACGCGAAAATTCAAAATTCACCTTTTCTTTTGAACACACCTCGTATATTAATATCGAATGTTATTGATATTTTTATATTAAACAGTTCTTCACTCAAAACATTTATTTTTAATTTTACAAAGTAATAAAATAATACATTTTTGTTTTAACCGCTTTTATTTTATATGTTGACCGGTTTCGGAAGAACCGTTTCTTCATCTGGGTAAAATGCCTAGTAACTTAACGGGGAGAGGGACCCCGGAGAGTTATTATTTATTAATTCAAAATAATGATAATATTATTGTGCAATACGATAAACATGGTGTTTTAAAGAGAAAAAATATTTGTGACTTTTTTTTTTCATTTATCAAAATATAATCAGAAATATTACACATTTGTGACCGTTCTACGCATGTTTTACAAAAACATTTAAAAAGTTGAATATCCTTAATGCTGTAAAGGTTTTTCTGTAACATGCCGATAAGATAAATAAAAAAAGAACAGTGTGTAGTTTATTTTTCATGAACAATGCGTAACTTTAATGATTTTTTTTTTGTAATGCGGATTACAAATCTTTGGTTATGTTTATTAACAAAAATGCAACGAGAAAGAATTAAAATTACTTTTCTCCACTTCAAAAATCATATTCTAATTCAAATATTTTGTAAAACATACAATGGGACGGTCAGAAAAAGTAATATTTTTGATTAGATTTTGATAAATACTAAGCCTATGTAAATTTATAAAATTTGTATTATTTTTCTATTTAAAAACATTATGTTTATCGTATTGCGTAATAATACTATCATTATTTTGAATTAGTAAATAATAACTCTCCGACGTCCCTCTCCCCTTAACATAAATAATATTGCAAAGTTATGAATCATTATCACAGAACTAGGTGTCAAACTAACTTGTTTTTTGCCACCACTGAACAAATATTCTTTAGGAGTGTGATCTTTACTAATTTGAAAAAAAAAAGCTGATACTTACATTAGATCTTTTGACGCCCAGGCCCCAGACAAGGAAATGAAAATCATTTTCTGCTAATGAAAGACCTTCGATGTTTGATCAATTTAACCATTTGTTCATAAGGACAAATCAGTTTACTTTGGTCACACAGACACACTCACAACACACCTCCAACCACATATATTGTTTGTGGATACATTTTAATGTTACGGTCTAAACGATTTTTGTCAGTCTTTGCGGAAATAAACTTCAATTTAGTTTAGCATTTGATATGTCTAATAACTAAAACCTTGTTCAGGCTTTGCGTTGAATATTCTACCTAATGTATAAATAAGATCTATTTTTGTCATCGTTTAATTCATATATTATCATGTATAAACTGTTTTTTTTCTGTAACTCTTATTTTTACGCCCTTGAGGTAATTTTTCACAAAAACGGCGCTATATAAATCATCCGATTATTATTATTATTATTATTACAATTTCGTGTTATACTCGTATGTTTTGTATAATTTGACAATAATTCGTTGGTATAAAAATAAATATTGATGTAATTTCGTAAAACGATTGGTAATCACTTTGTGGCATCATTATTAATACATAATATTAATAATACAAATAATTTCTTATTATAATTTCTAATATAAATTTGTTATTCAATGTTTTAAAATAATTTTTTAGTAACATTTTTGATTACTTACTTACCTGATTTAATCAATTTTTGTTTATGTTTATAATTTTTCTATCCTTACATTGTGTTCTATCTTTATCATTTGTCTATACTCGACATTATTATTTTCAGTATTCTATATATTCCTGATGAAGAAAGCATCGCTTTCAAAACATGTAGATATCATTTACTAATAAATATTGAATTATTTGATTTCGATTTCTAATGTTGTTAGACATTTTATTTGGACATAATAATACGAAAATTATTTCGATAAACGATACAAAACCTCCTGATAAAATTGGTATTTTTTTGTTTGTTTTTAAACGTTCGTTTTGATTTCATTTGGAAACTGTTTGATGTTTTGCTTAAGCGTGGGTATTTTAAATTTCACTAACAGTTGAAGTTTGTAGTTGCCAAAATATCCACAGTTATTATTTTCATTTAACGATGCTTGAAAAATCAACCAAGAAGAGCAATCACAGTTTTATTTACTTGCGTTACATTATTACGAACGATATATTATTTTTGTTAATACTTTTATGATTGTATTTTTTATTATTTTATAAGTAGTTCACAAAGAAGGCACTGGGGTTTCTCGCAGAGCCATATTAATATATTATCATTTCAAATTGCTGTGCAGAGAGTTTTCAATAATAAGAGGGTGGATCTAATCCGGGTCTCGTTGAAACTATTGTATGATATAGAAAACATAAAATATAACCTGCAATTTATTTACAAGAGATTTTAGGAGCATTTTTAAATGAATTACCAGAAAAATATGACTGACACTTTATACCATCGAATAAAGAATATGCACCAGAATTGTCTCCCATGTAGATTTAAATAGAAGCCTGTCTGGCTTTAACTTAGTGTCTTTTGGTTCCAGCCCCAAGAGAGTCATAGAAAAACTTAAAATACAGCGCTCTGTACACTATTGTAAGAGTATACTGTGTAGGACACAGTGTACAACAGTGATTTGTTGTATATTGGACATTCCATTTGATCGAAATGAAACAATGATGAAATAATTTTTCTATTTAAATTTTAAGGCCCGAATGCCAGACTTTTAAAAAACCAAAACACGCACACGTGGCATTTTTTGTGTTTTTCTTTATCCTATGCTTAATATGCAAATATTGTAATCCTTCCGTTAGACAGTGGAATTTATCAAACGGATTCCAGGTTGCGGTAGAGAAACAAGAGTTTTCTCAGCCATCTAAACACTGATCAGATTATCCCAAGATGAGAGGTCTAAACCGATTAGAAAGAAAACTATTGTAACCATTTTACAAAAACCTTGTGACTCCTAACAAGGCCAGACAGAATGAAAACAATTATGGGTTCAAGAAAGAAATTCGATATTTAAAAATGTTCGTCTATTCGACAAAGGAATTCGGTATTTGACAATGTTTATCTGTTAAAGAAAGAAATTCGATGTTTGAAAATGTTTATCTGTTCAAGAGAGAAATTCTATATATGAAAAAATTTACTGTTAAAAAAAATTATTCGACGTATGAAAATGTTTATCTGTTCAAGAAAAGGATTTGATATTTGACAATATTTATCTGTTCAAGAAAGAAATTCAGTATTTGAAAATGTTTGATCAATTTCACCAGAAAGGAAAAATAGGCTTAATTCAATCACAAGGTTACGCCCCTATACGCTTCTATGGTACAATAAGTACTGCCAGCAATTATTATTTGATTCGCGTGTTTATAGAAAGTTTTAGCAAAATGACGATAAAATAACAAAGCCATCAGTGGTGCATCAACCCCTTTCTCAGAGAGACGGCGCGCCACTTCCTCCCCTTTACTGTCTCATTTGCACGTCATCCCCGCGCACTTAGGGGTGGTTAGACGGCTAATACAGACTGACACTCCTACGAACGTAAATTTACCGTCTAGACTTTTACATAGTCATAAACTGTTTTATTAATGATGAACTCTGTTTTCACTAAGCGATTTTTTGAAGAGGCCATTATTAATAAGATGAGATTTTGCTTAGTTACTATAGCAGATAAATTACCATTAATTTGTAACTACCGTTGTAGCTTATAATCGTATTGTTACATTTATAGGGAAAATCATTTGACGTATTACACAAGAGTATAGACTGTTAACCCTTCTATGGAAAGGGAATTCAGGATAACAATAAATAAATAATGCATTTGCCCACTTTATTATTGCCTGTCATCTTACTTCTTTTTATGGTAGCAAGAGGCACTGCACCCAACACTTGTAATGAATTATCTTTTCTGTTCGACTTCAATAATTAATTTTATAATTCAACAATAATAATTCCAATATTTCAAAATAAATATGGTCAATGAACCCTTGAATACATTGTACCATTTATATTTACAAAGTTTCAATACGAATTTAAAAACAATTACTCTATGACGAAATTCTCACTGATGTTAAAGTGTTGGCTTTTGGAAAGTAACCTTGTGTATTTATGGTAACAAATATGACGGTCTACTTGGTTGTATAAGTCTTTGATATCTGTTGTATTTACGCTATTTTTCTGTTTCTTATATTGTCTATTGAGCAAATATGATGGTCTCCTTGATTATATATTCACTTGATAACAGTGGGTATCTTTAAAATTATCTAACTGTTACCATTATATTAAGTCTATCCTCATTGAAACAAAACTGTACGGCTCTTTTTTTTAAATTTCTCTATTTGTTAAATACTTTTCGATATTACGAAATTGGACTCTAGTATCTCTGTAACAAACTGTCATACAATTTAAAAAAAAAAATTTAACATTTTTTCCAACTTGTGTACATTGGCCACAACATGCATGCACCTATATCGTTTTATTATTGCGCTAAATTTGTATGACGATTCTTTTTTATTATTAAATTATATAATATTGTTGAAATAAACTCCTGCTGACAAGCTACTTGGAGTGGCTTAGTGGGTACAAATTCCCATTGTATGTAATTAATATTATACAATAAAACAATAAATAAAAAAAAGACAAACTTTTAAGAAACCTGTTTCATGGTTATTTGCGCACATAGCACATGGTAGAATTGACGATACGAACTAGTTGTTTTTATTCTAGGCAGAAATAGCAGCACAACTTTCGTGATACGTTAGCTTACCTTTTGAGATTTTAGTGGAAATCACAAACGGTTTGTTAATTTATTGTTATGATTTTATATAGGAATATTCATCCTGATTTAGTGATCACAGTGATTATGTTACTAGTTACTTCCCTAGGTAACAGAAAAGTAAGCTAAATTATTACTAAACTAAGGCTGATGTACTCAAGAAGAAGACGTGGAAACGACCTGTTCTCATGTGATAAATATCAACCGTCTACAAATGTTTGGCACGCACTTAACGTGTTTTTCAACTATGCACCGATACCGAAAGGCTCAAAAACACTAGTTTCTCAGGGCATTTTCTTTGAAATACCGGTAAAACATGGACAGCATTCCCACCTGATGCCTATACTCTAAGGATTGCAATCCGTGTGTAAATATATGGGAATCTATCAAACGGACCACCCATTTCTGTACAGAGTCAGGAGTTTTTTCAGGTATCTTGGGGCTCCAGACCAGATGTGACTACCAAATTCAACAGTAGGGTATGCTTTCGATTTATGCAGGGTCAGCAGTTGTGTACTATTAACGTATCTGCGGGGGTAACTTGACTCATGACAAATCAAATGAAAAACTGTTCAATTAATACGTTTCAGTGTGACCAACAACTTTTGGGTGATTTAAACAGTGCTATATATTATCATTCATCTCTTTAAAACACCATTTTCACGTTTTTTTTAAATCATTATTTAACATCCCAAAAAAAAACAAATTGCGTTTTACCCTGCATAGTTAGTGCTATAAAAACTTTGGTAATGAAGAACTGCAGAGATTCCTAACAATATTATTCGGCATTTCCAAAAGACAATGATTGTAATTTGAAATCCACCTTAAGGCACAGTCCCAGATAACAAAATTACCACCAATAATCCCGCAGCATTCCTTATTTCATTTGTGCCTTCGGAAAGCGCTCATTAAAGCTCCCCGAGTATATTGTTTAGCTAACCATTCGACTTAATGGTGGTGATAAAATTCGTGCTACAAAGGAATGTCCTTGCAATCAAAAATATTCCCAGCCCCCGATAAATAAGGTGGAATCCCCTCAGCACTATTCAAGGAAACTTCCTTGTGTTACTTAAGTGCTGGGCCCGTTAGTTTGATCAAGACTACGAAAGGAAATTCTCCAAAACTACCGATAACGTTAAAGGCGAAATGAAAATACAATATCGGTTTTTCCGGTACTAACCGATTACTATAATCGAATGGCCAAATGCGTTGGATTCCCACCCGGCCATCGTAGGTTCAATCCTCTGATTTTAAATAATAATAGTAATATAATTTATTGAGATTGGTATTCACTTTGTGTCGTCATTATTAATAAATAAATAAAAAAATATTTTAGATTCACCACTTTATTAATATAAACAAAATTAAAATAACATATTTCGAAAGTGATACCTTCTTCTAATAACTATAGTATTCTGTGTATTCCTGATGAAGTAAACATCACTTTCCAAATATGTTGATATGTGTATATTAATAAAGTGGTGAATACAAAGTAATTTTTATTCATCTGTTAATAATAATAATAACAATAGAAGCACCTAAATTTGTTTCAAACCATTTCAATTTAATGTAATAATTATTGAACGGTTACGAAAGTACCTTCCTTCATCAGTACTATATAAAGACTAAACTAAGGTACAAAATAATGACAGACATATATTAAAATTTAGGTGTTGGAGTGGGAGCCGACCAAAGGGGAAGGGGTAACGGTCCCAACTGCTCCCAACCGTCAGGAGCCAGTGAAACTATGGCATCCCCAATTGGAGTATGTTGTGAGGCTGAATGTATTGAGGAGGGAAAGGAAATGGGGAAGAAGGATGGTGGAGAAGTAGCTGGCTATTCAGATCTGGTAACCAAACGCGGCTAAAGCCATTTCAAGCAACGTTTCGATTTGAAATGGTATTCTTTCACCAAGGCGATACTGACAGTATTTACCACTCTGGAACGAGCTGCAAATATAAAACATATTTTTTTTATTGAATATATTGTGAAAAAAATATAATTTAATAAATTAATATGTACTGGCGCACGCCGGGATTTCAAACCGCAACCTCCGGATTCGTAGCCAAGGATCGTAACCACTCAATCACGTAGACCGTAAAATATAGATAAAAGAATTATAATTAATTACTTACATTTATGACTTATAGCTAGTGATATACAACTAAGACTTATAAGTAGTGATTTGAATTTAATACATATTTATGACCAAGTATGTCAATTCAAATGATTGAAATAAGTCACCTGCAATAAGTAACATATTATTGTATATGCAGGCATATACAATAATATGTTACTTATTGCAGGCATATGACTTCATAATTTAACAAAAATAAATAAAATATTTCGCATACGTATTAGATATTTGCTAAACCTTTAATTTAAAAAAAATATATCATTCAGTTTGGATGGGTATTTTGGCTTCAAATCCAAAATTAAGTTATATATGAAACAGGCAGAGCGGCCGTTCCTCTTAAATTAAAGAAAATAAAAATACTATTTGCATTGATAAATAGATGCTTTGATTATTGTCCGTACCCTCAGAGGTGAAGTATATAAAAGGTGAAATAGCTTTGAAGTAGATAATCTAGGAGAAATATTAATTAATCGATACAATATGCAAATCTCTCGGACTGGGTAATCAAAACAGCACTGAAGCAATACGATCAAAATTGAAAATACAGTAGTCAATCATGCAACGTTTTCCGCTTAAGGTAATAAAAGTAGGAGGAAATTGAATAATATAACCAGGTTATTAGTTGTACGGGAATGTTTGTTTGTGTTAAAAAAATAAATTATTTATGTACCTACTCGTTTCATAATCAGTGCTCAATGCTCATTGACGGCTTTAAAATCACATTTGGGTAATTTCTCAAAAGCAGAACTTATCAAAGACTAACTTTCCGAAAGGTTAAGTACTTTATTTATTTGTAAGAAACTAACTGATTTTAATACAAATATATATACAAAGGAAGTTTAAAAAAATTGTAAGCCAACAAAGTTTCTTATGCTAACAGTGGTTAATTATAGATGTTTTATTTATTAAGCTAACAAGAAAAAGAAAAATAATAAAATTAGAAGGAAGGGGAGAGAGGAAGAGGAGGATAGGATCGGGACAGGAGATGCCCTCGATACATTTTATACTCGTGCATCAATTTATGATCGTACGTATTACTTCGGTTCGATATTTTGAAATGGTATTGTGAAGAATGCCGATACAAATGCGGGGAATTGGAGAATTTGTTCTAAGATATTTATATCGTTCGTTATAACCTATCTTCTGTTGAGTTGTAAAAGGACTTAAACACAGTTTTAAAAGCATATATTTTTATCTACAATTTTGCGAATTTGGTTTTCGGTGGTTGATTATTCGTAAAATCGGCCGTCGGAATATAATTTGTTTGTTGTACAAATTTTTTTTATGAGATGATTTATAAAAACCAAAAAACATATAAATGATTTATCTTTTCAAACGATTGGTATTCACTTTGTGGCCTCATTATTAATAAATGAATTTAAAAATATACTTAGTATTCACCACTTTATAAATATACATTTATACCTACATGCTTGGAAAGCGATGCTTTCATCATCAGGATTGTCTTTTATTCATTTTTACAAACAGTTACTGGCCAGGTGCACAAGAACGACTTTTGTCACGGCGACAGTTACGTCGTCGCATCAAAATCTATTGCGCTATATGGAGAAAAAGAGATAAGGCGACGCAAAACTAGGGCGATTTTTTAGTTCCGATGCCGGTAACTTATGAGTGACGAAACTGTCTCCGCTTTTGTACTATTATATGGAAGTCTATGAACGGATGACAGAATGTTTCTCGGTGACAACTCCGTCAGTCAGTTCAACCCACGACTCTCAAGTGTAAGGACATAAAGAAGTCAATGTCGTTATTTGTTCAAATTTTAGATATACTTTAGTTATATTCGACCGGTCAGTGATTAAGATGGCATCGCATCTGGGTTGCACCCAGGCGTCATGAGTTCAATTCCTCAGCTGGCTAAGTCCTCCATCCTGACACAAGCAACATCTTACACTTATTGTGATGCTAGTAGGAGATTTTCAAATATTGTCAGGTTATTCGTAATTCGGGAATGTAAAGCTTAAAAAATTAATGTATATGTTTATTTTATTTTTTATTTATTTATTAAATAATATTTCAAGTTTGTACACATAATTTAGATTTTACAAGATAGATATTTTACATCAGATGTTATACTACTCTTCCATTAGAAGAATTTGTTTGTGGGTGGAAGTGGAGTGACATATATACTTTAGTTTAATCTTATCCCACTTATATCACCTAACAGAAATATAGCTAAACATATACATTACATGCTTGAACGAATTACAAATAATTCAGAATAAAGTTATAAAAAATCTTTTTAATTATAACGACACCTCCACAAAAAAAACTATACCGAAAACTGTGAGAATATAATATGGGCATATTAATATATAAAATACAAAATTGACTAATACACACGAACACAACATTTGTAAAAACATCATAAGTACACGACCACTACACAAGACAACATAATAAATGATTAAATAAAAGACACTTTTTAACTTTATCCCAGTTTTATTTTTGACCGGGACCGGTTTCAACCTGTGACGGCTAACTTCAGACTGGTACAATTAATGCTTAAACTATGGTTTTTATACAATTTTGAGTGTCAGGGGTAACAAACCATGATTTTACTTAGATCATATTTTTTAGTATTGTTATAGCATGATTTTACAAAACGTCACTTATATGGAAGTTTTGAATTTATTCATAATATTCCTTTATGTGTCAATCGGGTTTCAAAAATCATTTTTAAGATGGGTTGGAGTTATATTTATTGAAAAGATGATTTCATATTATTTATATAATAAAAGGTTGGTGAATACTGATCGATGATGAGTTTATTCTAGGATTTTCCTATCTTAAGAGGGGTAAGGCTCTCAACTACGAATCCGAAGGTCACGGGTTCAAATCCCGGCGTGCGCATTAATTTTTATTTAATTAATTTGTGTTGTTTCACAATTAATTAATTTAAAAATTATATATAGTATATTTGCGCACGTTCCAGAGTGGAAGATACTCTTAGTAACGCCCTGGTGAAAGACCACCATTCAGAATTGAAACGTTGCTGGAAATGGCTTTTAACCGCGTTTGGTGACCAGATCTGAATAGCCAGGTATTTCCCCTTTTCCCCACCTTCCTCTCCCCCTTCTCCTTCCCCTCCCCAATACCACCAGCCTCACAACATTCCCCAATTGGGAATGCCATTTTCCCACTGGCTCCAGACGGTTGGAGCAGTTTAGTACTCCTGTGTGGTATTCGTATAAAAAAAATCTTAGTTGTAATATGAAGGTTAACAACAGGATTTTCAATAATTGGGTTACTACCAGCATTATGATATATTTATAATGGTTTCATTATAATTATATTTAGTGTACACTTTTGGGAAATAATTAGGTACTTTTATTGTTATGACCTATTTTAAAAAACTTAATTTCACGGAATCGTGAAAAATTTTAGTGCTTTGCACTTTGGTCATAACTTACATTATATTGTTATTGCCTATTACTGGTTATTTAATGTTCTAATACAACGAAATTAACTGATCCTGAAACTTAATAAATTGTACTCGAATACAGTTCATACTGAAAGTGGTAGAAGAAAGATAGACCATGAGGGTGTACATATATACAATCTCCTTTCCGATAGCTTTAAAAAGGAGAATCGAATAAAAACATATGGAAAACTGTTCAATCTCAAAATAAGTGTGCAAAATAACATGTATAATCTAAAATCACAACACTTAAATAGGATTAATATATATATGATTTTTTTTAAAAAATTTATTAGGATTAATATTTGTAAGATATATAAATAATATATGTAGTATTAAGTAATATGTGTATAACATAAGTAATAAGATAATAATAATATGTATATCTGTAACTCTAATACGTATATAGTTATATTTAAAATGTGAAATAATGTTGTATTTCTTTTAAATTAATAAAAAAAATAATTGTAAATTATTAAAAATGAAGTAATATATGATAAAAGCATATATCAGAACGGTCGCCGAAAACAATAGGTATATGTAGTAATTATAGTATTAAGAGACATTTACATTTATAACAAGTTGTAAAATGTAATTAAAAAGAAGTACATGTGCATGTAGTAAGGTTTTTTTTTATGTTATGCAAATAAACTTAGACTAAGCCGTATTTAGTTTTGATAATTTAACTGCATCCTTTATATGGTATATAAATAATGTGTAATGATAGTGTCCAAAAAAAAAATATGTCATAGATTTAATATAGGAATAATGTAAGAATAGGAAGTAAGATTTGTAAAGCGCCCTTGAGGTGATTTTTCACAAAAACGGCGCTATAAAAATCATCCAAATATTATTATTATTATTATTAAACAAAAATATAGGATGCTTGTATGATCCATTCAAGTGTAAAGAATTTTTTTGTTAAGAATGCCTATAAAATTTTTCTTAACCGAGTTCAATATTTGGGTACATATAACGTAGCAAAGATTATTTTGGAGCACTGTATAGAACCCAGTGATATGTTTTTTTTTTATATGTACAGTCTAGAAACCAATTTTATTTTCTCTGTATCATGCGTTAACTCTATATTAAAGCCAATCAGGGCCGTGATAATAATTATTTTATTTAATACGTCTACATTTTAGTTTATTTTTAAAAATAAAAATGTATTAACAAGATGACATCATCCATTAAAATTGTTGTCAATCGTGCGAAGACATAAAAAAAGTTTTCAGGATAGCATCGAAGATCCTCGTTAAAGTGTAATGCTTTCACTCTTTCGTTCCGACAATGGATTTCCAAAAGAGGCAACAGTTTAAGCTCTTATAATCAGACACGAAAAATGCAAGAAAAAGATGTTTATGGGTACACTCCATTAGTAGTGAGAGGCTACTCAAGGAACAAGTGACGGTTGCTCATCATGCGTGCGCTCGACTGAAAGACAGCGACAGCGACAGTGACCAATCTGTCGTGGCAACACAAGTCGCTGGTGTGCGCCTAGCCTAAAAGTATTTTATCCATTAAGTCGCCCTGCCCCGAATATAACGCGTGGCTTCAGTATAACTTCTGTTTCACTTCCAAGCTAAATAAAGCCGGATTAGTCTGACCACATTTTTTCTGCCTTCTTACCTAATTTGACAACGCTGTTTATTTTAAAGTCTTTGGTAAGTCTGGGAGCTTCGGGTGAAAATTGAAAGAAAGGGTAAAGTTTACGCGTAAACATTAATACAATTAAAAACTTGGGTAATTTATAAAAAGCATTAGTGTACCTACATATCTTATAGCTACGCCTTATAAAGGAATGGTCAGAATCTATTATTATTTAAGCGTTAAAAACGTGAACAAATCTAAAATAAATATATTTTCCTCGAATAACCTTTCCAATGAAAAAAATCTGAAGTCTGCACAATAATGTAAGTTACTTATCCACAGTGTTCCATTATTTGGTAATTGTTTTACGTTCTTAAATACATTATAGATCACGAGTTTCATTAAATAATAATCATAATATAAATTTGATTATTTTTACAGCGACGTTTTTGTGAAAAATCACCTCAAGGGCTCTGCACAAATATTATTGTCGAGCGTTTATTTTATTATGTACAAACAGATACAGAAACCTACTTGCCTGGAAGGTCACTCCAGATTATCACGTTATATGATAAATTTTGAGCTTGGTCCGAAATAATTTTGTATGCACAGGACACAATATCAGAAAACACAGATTTTTTTTGACAATTTGCATGATAGTGCAGTTTACTTATTTATTCTTATTTGTTATCGATAACTAACTAACTAACTAACCATCACGCCGTTTCTCCGCAGGGGTAGGCAGAGAGGACGGACCGCCAAACAACTCGATCGTGGCATACACTTCTTGCTTCATTCACATTCATACAACGCCTCATACATTCTCTTCTGTTATTCCGACTTCTGACATGGCCCGACTCGAGTATTTGATTCACTTGATCGTGCCATGTCTTCCTCGGACGTCCCCGGCTTCTTCTTTCATTCACATTCGCTTCATATATTCTCCTTACACTCCTCTGTTCGTTCATTCGCTCTACATGCCCAAACCATCGCTATTTGTTATCGCTATTATATTTATTATAAGATTGGTGGCTAACGAAGAGTTCGGATTGTAAAAATGACTGAAATAGCTAAATAATTCTACTGGAGATTTAACTGTAATCTTCGGTGATAATTTTTATATTAACAAATAATCATAGTTATTTATAACATTATTAAATTTGATTTACGTAAAATTTAAAAAAAAATAAATGGAGTTCTACGAATTAAACACAAAAAACAATTAATAATTTATCATCCATGCATACGACTTTCCGAAAAGATGAAGTTTAACCTTGGCTCTGAATTCTTTCGAGTCTTTAACCTTTCCCTTACGGTGGTAAAATAAAACCGTTTCGGTGTTGGGTAGTCAGTGCACCATCAAAAATGAGCGATTTTAAATCGTAAAAATAATAAAATTTATAGCTAATCCCCTTAATTAATTATAATTGAAGTCAAACATTATAATAATTGAGATTTATTTGCTGAAAACATTAGTAAACCATCTGGCAACGCTCACGGAACTGGCATAGGTCCACTCTGGTTGCAAGCCCGAGAGCTACTGCCGACTGATTGAGCTCCTCGCGCTTCCACATTATAGTATGCAAGAGTGAGATGCGAATAGAGTATCGGGCTTCCCGCACACTCTTCACGTATCGTCGAGACCCAAGGTCGAGGCACTCAGCGCTCTTTATACTCGAATTTGTTTCCGACGTTCACAAAATACCCCCAATATATCCGATAAATTCTGATTATTATTAATATTATTTTTTAAATCAATGTGTAAATATATTATGGAGGAATACCTAAAATCTTCACCTTGTATTTATTATATTAATAAAAATATTGATGGTTATTAGAAGCAACGTGCAGAAGATACTCATCATAGGGAAGGGAGGGTTAATCAATCTTAAATCATACGGCAGTTTATTTTAGGGTTTTTGGCCTGACACGCCGAAAGCACGCTCACCACATTTAGTATCTGGTGTACGTTTTAGTTCTTTTATAACAAACACTTTTAAGTAAAACATTTTGCTATGTATAACATATTATTTATTCAAATTTATAAAAGATTCTTTGTATTAATTATAAAATTTTCTCAACACGAAGACGATTGACAAAGATTAGTGTTGCATTATTTAATTAAGTTTGTAAAGGGTAATTCATATTTTAATGGGCGCCAAGTCAAGCATCGTGACTACATTTATAGGTGAAGGTAAACCAGAGTTATACTACCAAAATTCATAATGATCACCCAAATCGTTAAAGAAGTCGCCGCACTAAATCACTTGTTCGTATCCATGGATCAGTTTCTTAAGTTGACTATCCTGAATTGAAATTTTCAGGGATGCACAATTCAGATAGGTAAGCTGGAGCCATATCCGGTTAATTGCTTTAAATATCATCCATCAATGCTTGAGCTGGAACTATTAAGATATTTGAGCTAGTGAAGATTTTTGAGATGCTCTAAAATATGGAAGTTTTTAGATACGCCAGAGATAAGTTATTATAATATTGGTATTAACATAAGCCAACTTGTTGAAAAATGGGTCATTGATTTTTTTTTTCTTTTATTTGTGTTAATTTGCAGAATTCTATGGATATTTACCGTTTGTTTTGCCTTTGTTAAAAAATGTGCTATATATTCATTGTATTATGTTCCCTTGTACAGAGGTTCTATTATATTTTGGTCTTCTCAAATAAGTCCAAAATCAAGGAATCTAAATGTAAACTTTATTTCACGATCTGTTAGGACTTATTCCAGAAAAGATATTATGTAAAATATTCAATAAAACCTGAGACAACAATTTAACGTGCGTGTTTCCTCATACCATAGTTCTAAACGACAACGTGATTCGTCTTACCCCGGGGTATCTAAAAATAAGCAAATAAAAAACTTAATCAACCTATTCAAAAGATTGTTAATAATGATCTTATTCATAAAGTGCCTCTGCTTGTTTGTTATATCGACATGTAAATATTAAAGGAATAACTATTATTAGCTACTATAACTTGGGTATCATCCATAATAATGGAGATATCAATATCTTCCTTTGAACCCCATATCCCAAATAACATCTCTATTGCAAACCTGTCAGCAGTCAGCACTTGACAGGTTCCCAAACAATATCAGATACGATAAATCGGTTCCGCAAGTACTCGTTTGTAATACCGTTCAATGGGGTCACTTTGTCCTCATAGAGTGACATTGCTTAATTCACGGTACTTTTGTAGAACGCTTACCATTTACGTGCTGATCATTCGAATTTCGAAAATGTTGTAAAAAACCTTTCATATTATCGCTGGGTAATTACTACAACTAGGTAACTGCAAAATCAGCGTTTTCGAGTTACACTCAAATTCATAACTTTATTTCCTCCCCCACGCATCCCACAGAAAACATGGTATGTATGGAATACTCATTATAATATTGTATAGAATATATTTATTTTATTTTATTTCCAGAGGAAGCAATAGTTTTTTGGGTAGACATAATTGAATTAAAAAACTTTCTTCTTCAATATATGTAAAATCACTTTGTGGTGTCATTTTATATAAAATGAATTGGAAATATTTTGTTTAAACCATCATTTAATATATAAATATCAACATGTTTCGGAAGCAAATTGTTAATTTAAACGCCACCATATTGGATATTGAAAGAAACCGGTTTGGGATCAGCCTGATCTTTCTTCAGAGTTATAAAATAAGGTTCCATGACTTTTACTAACAATAATGCCGAGTCACCGAAAGGTAAAAATATTTAATGTAGCGGATTTCCACTCAAGACACCTACAGGTATAAGTATATCGATTTTTGTTATATTTTGTTATCCCCTCTGCATACTTACTTTACAAATGAGGACGTACAACAGAAATAATCTCTTAGGCCGTAAGGGGATCAACTGTCGGGGGGATCAACTATCGGGGGGTCAACTGTAGGGGAGGGGCATCTGTCAGGGGATCACTTGTCGGGTCACCATAAAATAACATACTATATAAAAACATACTCATAGTAAATACTGCGATGGTTCCCAACTCACACTATCTCTGAGCAATGGTAACACCAAGCCCGCGCACCCTGGTCTACCAGCTGGTTACAATATAAATGTAGATAAAATTAAAAATAATTATTTTTATAAACAATAATCATAAGCCTGAAACACTCATCCAAATTGAAAAAAAAACCTTTCCGAGCAAAGATAAATGTTGCCGACAGGACTCGAACCTGCACCCTTCTGATGTCCGGTCAGATGTTAAGTTTGTCTTAAGTTTTTAAGAACTGTAGTTTATCAATTAAAAATAATTATTTGTTAGATTTAATAGAACATTTGGGAAAGTAAAGAAAGTGGAGGGGGTGGATAGGAGTAGGTGTAAAGATGCGAAATAGGAACAAGTTTATAATTTGGGTACTCGACAAATCTAATTGTATTTTAGTAAAATAATTTATTTATTTTTAGTGATTTATTTATTTCTAAGGCTTCTAAATTATTTAATCGGTGACCTGTATCCTATTTATATGGAGTATATTTGCATTAGAAGATGTGTGTAAAGCAGTGATCTTTATCAATTAAATACACTATTTAAATAGAATAATAATAACGAAGCATTTCATATAGCGCACTTTTGTGTTATTTCACTTCAAGTACGCTTTACTATAATAAAGTTTAAAATAATGATTAACTAACTCCATTCAGTGGTATTCCTACAGTGCTCCTTTCATATTCTATTTATACATTCTTAACATATTACATACATTCAAACTTATTCTTAATATTATTCCCACCCTATGTATATATTCATATAATATACACAGCTATACTAAAAAAACACATTCACAATAATAGTGAAAAAATAGCAAAATTTTAATACAGGAGTCGGGTTATGTTCGGCAACAACTGACTTAATATAAAAAAATAAATTCGGAGGAAACCAAAACCAAACAACTACCGGAGGCTTGAGAATATGGCTTTTTACAATAAATTGCAGAGAAATTAAATTTTATCAATGGTAGGATTTTTTAAGTAATTTTATTTTTAAAGTCCGTTTAAGTTCAGTCAATTTCTGGATATTAGTAAGAGGCGGGGGAAGTTTATTCCAAATGAGCGGGCCATTTACACGAAAAGAGCGGTCATAGTAGACGGCTCGATTTGACCTTGAAAGTTCAATTAGACGATTATCAGCATCTAGATCTGCTGACCTCAGAATAAGCTGTCTATCGCTTAAGTCTTTTAGAAACCTTATATGTTCATTAATATATCCACAGACAAGAGGAATTCAAATAACAACAAAAAAGATTTTATTGAATTAAATATTATTATGTTTTCACCCTTCATAAAGATAATTTACCAAAAATATTTTTTTACAAAATACAGTGTAATATATTATATAATATTTTTTTACGGAAATGAAAATGAAAGCCGTTTTTTTTTCTGGTGTATGAAATTCATAATTATATTGCGAAAATTTTCTTTTCCACGAACCACCTTTATTATACACTTAAATTGACAACCAAAACGACAAGTGTGTTTTAATTACGAAAACATGTACATTTTTTTACAAACGTTGGGTCTTTTCTCATTAAATATATATTTTTAAAATTTAAAAACCTTTGTAACTTTTTTTCGCTTATTTATTTTCGACCGGACTGGTTTCATCAACACGGGCATCGTCAAACTGACACAATTACAACTTAATCTATGGTATATATAGCATCGATATTAGGAGTGAGTTCCTACGCTTCCTAATACTGTTTTTATTTATGATTTGTTTTACTGCTGACGGTACTATTTACTATTATGTTTTTAAAAACTACTTTCGGGTTGGTTTATTACCCTCTAGAAGACGGATTAGACTGTACTTATTTATTGAATCTATGGGTTTTAAAAATATATATATATAATGTCATTCGTGTGAGCTTTTATTTGAACACAAGCTTATTTCTGATTTTGTTTTTTCCCATTGATTTCCGTCTTGTTTGCTAAAATAAATTTTATAGCAGGTTTTGTCCAGTAATTACACGAACTATAAGTTACCAGGTATATTTTAATGGGTTCTTAAAATAATGTATTATGTTCTAATATGTACACATCAGAGTAATATCCTTAGAGTTCACCTTGGAAGTTTTGCGAAAAAATTCCCAGTTACATTTTACCCTGGTATTTTATTATGTATTTCCTATTTAAATGCATATGTTAGATATTATTAATGCATACAAGTAAAGTTACACTATTTCTCTACATTTCCCATGTTCATACATACCTGGAGAACCTATTGTTCAGAGGTTTTTTAATCCGCGTTACGTTGTATATATATGTAAACCATTTAGAAAAAGTTCAGGAACGATTTCTCAAATTAATCAATTTTAAATCATTCAACGTATACAACTCTTACGACTAAATCGGGAAACATTTTTTAAACACGAAACTTCTCAACAGCAGGAAGGTCGCAGATCAGATGCTCCTGTACAAAATTATTAACTTAAAGTTAAATGTCCGGAGTTGATAAACAAAATAAATTTCTGTAATATGGCAGGTAGTGTGGTAGGCGGAAAGATCATTTCCACATTGGTTCAACAATAAATCCAATCAAAATTACTTTATGATAGGGACCTTTAACTTCAACAACAATAAATCAGCAGATAGAGACGTACAAACATGCTGACATATTTACTGTTTTTGTTTTTTTGTGTACACATGCAGTAGAACTATATCACTACCCGTATAAGAAAGGATTTGTTAATGCGGAAATTAAGGAGGCCCGGATTGTAAATGAGTCAGCGAAACGTCCCGTTCTCATGAAGCCAACGGATGTTCCACTCGTGTCCGTTGAGTTTCACGCACGTGCACCGGCGCGGAAGGGATCAACGCTGCTAGAAATATCTGTAGAACAGACTCATCTTACCATGGCGTCTGTACATTAAAGATGGCAGTCGGTCTGTTAACAACGGATTGTCCATCAGACGAACGTCCTCCTTTGCACAGAATCAAGCAGGTTTTTTAAGTATTTTGGAGCTTCAGCCTAGAGGTGACTTTCAAATTTAACTGTTGGACATACTTGGGATTTATATAGAATTAGTAGATGGTTAATATATGAAGAATCTGCTAACCCCATACACAAGACGCCCTCTTCACTGCTAGTTACTATCGTCCAAGAAGTTCACTGTATTGTATTCTAGGTGTGGATAAAATGATGTCATGAGAATAAAATGATTTATTATTGGTACCTATTATTTTAATTTTAATTACGCAGCAACAATCTTTCCCTCATCCTTCACATCACCTTCCCTGACACAATTACAATTTTCCAACTCTCTCCGGGTGTTATGTAGGTAGTTATATATATAATTTCTTCAAATGTTTGGTAACTTTGTGGCATCATTATTAATTATATAAATTAAAAATATACTTTGTATTTACCACTTTAATTAAAATATATAAATATTTCTCTACATGTTTCGATAGCAATGCTATCATCTTCAGGAATAAATGAATACTAAAAAATAATTTCAAGTATAGAAAAATGATAATATAATATAATATATAAAAAAATATGTGAATATTTATAACTACCTAACTAACCATCACGCCGTTTCTCCGCAGGAGTGAGCAGAGAGATTGGACCGCCAAACAACTCGATCTTGGCAAACACTTCTTTCTTTATTCATATTAATACATCGTCTCATACATTCACTTCCGTTATTCCGACTTCTGACATAGCCCGACTCGAGTATTTGATTCACTTGATCCTGCCATGCCTTCCTCGGCGTCCCCGGCTTTTTCTTTAATCTACATTCGCGTCATATATTCTCCTTATACTCATTTCTTCGTTTATTTGCTCTACATGCCCTTACCGTCTAAGCGTCCTTTTCTTAATCTTACTCATTACGCTTACTATACTTTCTTACATTCATCATTAGCTCATTCTTCATATATACTTCGTTTATCCTAGATACGAGGGACTGTAGATCTTCCATACTGTTAGCAATTATATATATATATATGTATTTTTAATACTTTCGTCACATTTTATTTATATATTCAGTACTTAGTTTTATATACCCAAGCTAATGATTTACCTATCTGTGAACATTTATACCTGGTATATTTTATATTATTGTTGTCTGTACACACCAGTATTGGTGTAGTTGACATTTAATAAACCGTTCGCTTATTAAATATATAATACAATCGGCAGAAAACCAGTCATTACAAAGCAAATAATGAAAACCATTCAAACACTGTGCTGTCACTGGAAATATTTGAAAGAGTTCGAATTTATTTCAAATTCGTATGAAAACTGTGTTTATTGTTTGTGAAAAGAGAAAATAATTATTTGCCGTTGACAAATAACTAATATAGTGTATCTGATATATCTGATATTAGAGGATCTGATAAATCACGTGAACCAAAAATAAACTCTCCATAGACAATTGTTTGTTGTTATTAAAAGTTTAGACACTTGTGAAGTACGTCGCATGGTAAAGCTTCAAATAGAAGCCACGAAAGATTTTCCAACGAAATCTATAAGAAAGCTAAATTTAACAAATCTTCTTTATGTGGTATTTATTTATTAATTTCTTAAAGTTAAACAAAAAATTCGCAAAAAATGAAACCTTACTGGGGTACCCCGTTCTAAGGTCACATTGTACATCTTTTTTTTTTTAAATTTTAATGTAAATCAAATTTAATAATGTTATTATTAAGTTCTGCAAGGATTTTTAGTTGTTATTATTGTGACAGCTGTTTCGACGCTTAAGGCCATTTTCAAACTTAACAGACAGTTTGAAAATGGCCTTAAACTCTGGGATATCAGCGATATTGGTCTGTAATTGTCTACTTTAGAAATTGATCCAGATTTATGGATTGGTACAATATTTGATAGTTTAAACGCGTCTGGGAAAGTGTTTTTTTCTAGGCAGGAATTAAATATATGTTGCAGAGGTAAGGATACATGTTGTTTAATTAATTTAATTGTAGTGCAGCTCAATTCGTCTGGACCATTGGCTGTATTTGTGTTGAGATTATCAATGTGTTTTAAAATTTCCGATTCAGTTACGCGTTTAAATTTAGATAAAACAGGAGTATTTTCAGTGTCAATGTCCATTTGAATAGGTCCGGATGTATTATTTCCAAATGAAGGATTGTTATTTATTAAATCTGACGCAACATTTGTAAAAAAATCATTAAATTTATATAAAGAATATTAATTTGGTCAAGTATATTTTAAGTTTGATAAAAAAATTTAAGTAAGATCTCGTAATTATATTAAAATATTACTAGAGGAACATGATAATGCAATAAGATTAATAAGAATTCTAAAAAAATATTAGAAAATATGCCGTGACCGTTAAACCCTCTTTGGTTCCAATATCATTATATTGTATAAGTGAAAAAAATATCATTTATAAATTAATTAAAAATTGCTTTGTAATCACCACTTTATTAATATGTACATGTCAACATTTCTAATTTATGTTTTTAAATAATTTGATTAATTATTACCAATTTATAATTTGCCTATTCTTACATTAACGTGTTCTATTTTTATCATTTGTCTATATTCAACATAATATTTTTTTTAGTATTATGTATATTCCTGTTGAATAAAACTTCACTATCGAAACATATTGATATGTATATATTAATAAAGTGGTGATTAAAAAGTAATTTTTAATTAATTTATTAATAATAACGCCACAGAGTGAATACCAATCTTTTGAATAAATTATTAACATCATTCCATTTGAAACAAGTGTAACTACCTACAATTTATAGATTATGCGAGAAACATTATTCACAATAGGTAATAAATAAAATAAATAGCTTAGCAAACTCATTATCATTTTTTTAATCACGCTTGCATGTACGTTATTTCCCAAAAAATATAGTAAAAATACAAAATCGTAGGTTCTACCGCATGTGTGATTTAGTCGAGTATTATTCCACAGATAATTAATATCAGCGATATTGGAATTATTCCCCATAATGCCGGCAAAGCATGGCATTAATTTGGTCACCGGGTTTGTTATCTTTTATTTGACCATCAGCAAAACAATATATTGGACAAATAAACAAAAAATATTCTACAAATCACATTAGCTGATATTAATATGATTATTTGTGCTCCATAATACACGATTTACTTTTAGATGAAGGCTTTAACCAGGCATTTTCTATATTTTTTTGCCAAGTTGAATAGCATGGTTTAATAAAAAGATACATTTGTATAGCGTAATTTAAATTACGCTTTCTCCGGTAGAAAATTTTTATATATTAGCTTAATCGACAAAAAATACATTTGACATTAGTCAGTTTGGCTTTTCAGTTCAGCTCATCTTTTAAATTACTTTGATATTAACATTGTTTGATTGTCGTATTTTACAAGTTAGTATTAAATTGAACCATGTACTATTTTATGTGGAACACGTTGAAATGATTATTTAGCGTGAATAAGATTTAAGCTCTTCATAGAAAAAGAAACTTTAACAAAAATGTGAGCGTATAGGTGCAGTTACACAAATTGTAAACAAAACTGGGAGCGTAGGGTAACAGTGCATTAACCTACAACGTTAGCTAAAATCGGAGCACATGTGCAGTTACAAATCTTCTAAGAAAAACTGGAGCCCATTTGCAGTGAACAGCGTAGTAGATAACAAATATTGGTAACAAAACCGCAGGGAATAATAATAGAAAATACTGTAGTAACAAGCATTGTAAACAGAGTCTGGATTGTAAATGCAGTTGGCGCCGGTGCAATAACATGCATTGTAAACAAAAACTGGACTTATGTGCAGTGAACAGTGAAGTAACAAACATTGTAAGCAAAACCGGGATCGTAGTTGAAGCAAGCAACTGTGATGTCACAAACAAGTAGCTGTTGAAAGTTGTCAAGTTGTCGCGAATGCCCTTTGAATTTAACAGAAATGGGTTAGAGTTGTCACAGTAGAAATTATTAAATGTATCTAAAATACAAATAAATTGCTGAATAATAGATTTATGTAGATATGCCTGAAGGCGTATTTAGCGTGCAAATGCAAAGTTTAGGTTCCGAATAGCGGTTAACTAGTAACCCTAGGGGCGCCTCAGGTAGGTTCTGCCTTAGAGCGTTACGGCTTAAGTGATTAGACTTTCCCTTCATGCACCTTCTAAAATACGTTGTGCAACGCTGAAACTTTCTCAGCTTCCTAATGGCTTGCGAAGTTGGGGAGAAACATTCATCAGGGTTATTTATGTAATTATTCCTGTAATACTACAAAGTGAAGCAATGCTGTCATACAGAATAATATTACATATTTTTACAACAAATAATGTAAACATCGCTGAAGTAATCACTATAGTTAAAATATGTGTAATAATAATGATAATAATAATATTTGGACGATTTATATAGCGTTGTTTTTGAGAAAAATTACCTCAAGGGCGCTGTGTACCCTAAGGGCGCAAGGTTACCATAAGTTCCGTACGTATAAAAACTAAAAGATTAAGTGACTTGGTGTCCATCACATTATGTTCTTTCAACTATGTAAATAAATACATCTGTACAAATGCCATGTACATACTCGTATTTTACTCCAAATAAATTCGAGAATTTAAAGACCCACGTATTTAATATTATGTTTGGTTCGATCTAGACCTAGACGTTTCCAGTATGCATCATTCTTATTTTAACAGTCATATATGTTAAGTTTTAGGTCTTGTTTGGGTTGTTCAGTGATATTAAGACTAGTTTTTGTCATTTACTAAAAAAAATCTTTATTGTGCACACTTTTATCACATATAAAATTTGTTTGTAAACTTTGTAAACTCTGTAAACTCTGTAAACTCTGTAAACTCTGTAAACTCTGTAAACTCTGTAAACTCTGTAAACTCTGTAAACTCTGTAAACTCTGTAAACTCTGTAAACTCTGTAAACTCTGTAAACTCTGTAAACTCTGTAAACTCTGTAAACTCTCTGTAAACTCTGTAAACTCTGTAAACTCTGTAAACTCTGTAAACTCTGTAAACTCTGTAAACTCTGTAAACTCTGTAAACTCAGTAAACTCTGTAAACTCTGTAAACTCTGTAAACTCTGTAAACTCTGTAAACTCTGTAAACTCTGTAAACTCTGTAAACTCTGTAAACTCTGTAAACTCTGTAAACTCTGTAAACTCTGTAAACTCTGTAAACTATGTAAACTCTGTAAACTCTGTAAACTCTGTAAACTCTGTAAACTTTGTAAACTTTGTAAACTTTGTAAACTTTGTGAACTTTGTAAACTTTGTTAACTTTGTAAACTTTGTAAACTTTGTAAAGTTTGTAAAGTTTGTAAACTTTGTAAACTTTGTAAACTTTGTAAACTTTGTAAACTTTGTAAATTTTGTAAACTTTGTAAACTTTATAAACTTTGTAAAACTTTGTAAAACTTTGTAAACTTTGTAAACTTTGTAAACTTTGTAAACTTTGTAAACTTTGTAAGCTTTGTAAACTTTGTACACTTTGTAAGCTTTGCAAGCTTTGTAAATTTTGTTAACTATATATTTGCCTGCTCTTAACACAGGTTCACCTAGTGAGACAGCCACGGTACCATGACCCTTGCAATATATTGAGATATTATGGATGAATAAATAAAAAATATAATAAATATCAAAATTTCATCAAAATCTGATGACGGACAATGGTAGCGGTTTTTTACGGACATAAATATATGGAATGGTTCATTTTTTCGGGAATGCAAGTTTCGAAAAACGAATGTAGGTTTGTACCTTTATCAAATTTAATAACACGTGAACTCATACGTTTGATTCATACTCTTTGAAGTACAAATAAAAATACATGAAACCTTTCATTTCTTAAAATATCTACCTACATTAGTCAATTAATGTTATTTCTTTTGGAAAAATCGCTTTTAATTTTCTTATGATCATTTTGAAAGGTATTCAAAGTATTTCATTAATGGGAGTCAAGTTCTTCAGAAACCCGAGTTAAAGAAAGTTATCTCTTTATTCAGTAAATAAATTTCTCTTATCTAAGACGGGGTACACAATAACGAACTCTCCACTCAGCAAACATAAATTATTTTCAAATAAGGCCGACACGTGTTAATTTCGCTCGGAGGCTCTCGGTGATATGGAAATCTGAAATATCTCCTCCCCGTGTTTGAAGAAAGTATAATTCTTCCCTTCTTCACATTCAAGGGGTGAGAATTCACATGGTTTATGCGTTAAGTAAACACGCCAAGTGTAATGGGAAATGACGCCCTGATTACATTGACACACATTTCCCTAGAAAAGCCTCTCGGTTCTGGATTGATATACAACAAAATATTATTAAGATAAACAATTTTTTTGTTTGTTTGTTGAATAGTGTCAAAAAAATAAAATACCCTGTTGTATGAAAGACAAGGTAATCTTTCGTGCAGGATATACTTGGGATTTCAAGGAAGATCGATTATTTTAATCCTACAAAAAATCAGATGACTTTAATGAATATCCATACATACATGCACTCGTATATTACTAGAAAAGTGTTCTCAAATTCATTGACATCCATTCTAAGTGTAGACAACAACTATTATTAAACATACGGGTTATGGAATATCCGTTATCAGTTTGAAAAAGCCTGTGGATCATAGCGTTTGAACCTGGAACACATCTCCAACTAGTTAGTAATGAGAACAGTGAACTTAAAGTATTTTACATATTTGTAAAAAGCATTAACTTTGTGGCTCGCCATAATTTACAATAAAAAACACAGAAATTTGTTGTAGACCATTTTTATTTTATTAAAACTCTACCGGTTTCGGGAGCACCCTTCCTTCATCAGGAGAATATTATAACTAACTTATGATATAGAATATTGACAAGACATATAAATTTTAGGTGTTGGAGTGGGGGGTAAGCAAATGGGTAAGGGTAACTATAAGGTTTCCGGGAGGAACAGAGCGATTTAATATTTTTCCAATAAATCGCTCTGTTCTTCTCGGAAAACCTACAATTACCCTTACCCATTTGCTTACCCCCTATAATATTCTCCTGATGAAGGAAGGGTGCTTCCGAAACCGGTAGAGTTTTAATAAAATAAAAGTGGTCTACAACAAATTTCTGTGTTTTTTATTGTTAAAGTATTTTATTTGGCATTTATAAGTCTTGATGACATATTATCTATTTATTTAAATATTTATTAGCAAATGATTTACAAATATTAGCAGCAGGATGATAAATAATCAACATTAATAATTCAGCTTCAACGTTTCAAAAATCATTGCGTGTCTGATTTCAGCAAAAAAGATGACTGTGTGGTGCAATTTTATGGGAGTACCCTCTTCAATAAAGACACCATTGAATCGGCTCCTATATGGAGCGAGCTACCGGCATCTTTCTTTCTTCCTACCTTTTTTTCGGGCCTCTTCAAGAACCGCATAAACAAATCCCCCCCTACAGCCGCCTCTTTAACACGCCTTACAATGATACCCAACCCTGTGACGATATAATTCCAGTGTGTGTGGCACGAACATACAAGGGCGCCATTGTGAAGTGTCACATAAAAAAGAAAAATAAATTATAAACATCAAACATAACATTATAAATGCAGTATTTTTAATAAATCTGTCACCATTTGGTATTGAAATTCAATGGTTTGAAGGATTCCCTTGCATGCTTATAGCTAAATGAAAGGTTCATATACTAACCACACCAAACCGAGTCATTTTGGCGACAACAAAGACCAGCCTTGCTTAATTATATCAACGCTCTTTTTATATTTATTATTTATTATTCTGAGAGATGTTAAGTGGATTTTATGGCGTCCTCATAGTATTTGAATCTGACCCAGTTACGCTCTAGATCAGCATTAATTGGGAACCATTGTCATTCCTGTTTGAGCTGCTCTTCTGTTAACATCTTTTGCAAGCCCTTCGAGGATTTCAATTGAGGATTCTTTTGTACTGGCAATCGTTGAGACGATGATAAAATGGAGGGAGCTTAAATATGCGGTTTTCTGTGTTACATTTTTTCAATAGAACGCGTTTTTCTATCGCAATACAAATTTAATGAATTTTATTGAAATTAAGGCACTTTTGTTAAAGCGAAAATCTTTCTAACCTTTAATTTTATTTGCATTAATGTTTGGTGCCAAAGTTCATGTCTAGAATATTTATGAAAAGGTATTATCTTCACAGTATTTTTCTAAAATGTCAAATTCCGCGTACAAATCATTAGATGTTTTTTAAAAAATATCAAAGTGAATTCGTTTTCTTGTAAGACAATTATTGTTTCACACCGTAAAACAGTATTTCAATATCTTAAAATGTTAAGCAAGCATAATCTATTATCTTTAAATGATGCTAATAAAATTGCTAAAAGAAATAGCTGAAAATACAGGTATTGAAATTTTGTTTTGAAAAAGACAAAAATAATTAAAAGGTCTTTAAAAAGCGGAAAAAAATAATAACAATCGAATTTGACGGGGACGGGGGTAAGGACCTCGAATCTGGAGGTTGCGGGTTTGAATCCCGGCGTGAACAAGTAAATATTTGTCTTTTAAAGACAGACAAACGTTCCCTTGTTACGAATAACCTGTCAATATTTGAAAATCTCTTACTATCATCACAGTAAGCAAAAAATGTTGCTTGTGTAGTGATGTACAACTTAGGCAGCCGAGAAATTTAACACATAATGCTTAGGTGGGACCCAGGCATGATGCCATCGATGGCTTGTAATTAAATTGTTTATTTCACATTTCATTCATACAAATAAATATATAGTATACTTGGGGCACGCTCCACGTTATCTCAGTATCTAACGTTCCAAAAAAATATATTGTAAAGAAACAATAAATAAATAAATACAAATATATGTACAAAGGAAGTTTAACAAAAGGTAAGCCAACAAAGTTGCTTGTGATAACAGTCGTAAAAATGTTTTATTTGTGAATCTGATAAGATAAATAAAAAAAAAACACAATAAGAAGGAAGGGGAGAGAGGAAGAGGAAAATAGGATCGGAACAGAAGATGCTCTCAATACATTTTATACTTGTGCATCAATTTGTGGTCATACGTATTACTTTTTTATTTGCCTTAGGGTTCGATATTTTGAAAGGGTATTGTGAAAAATGTCGATATTGTGAAATTGTGTGTTATATTGCGCACAAATTCGAGGAATTGGAGAATTTATCCTACGATTGGTCCTGAATGTGGGCAAATAAAAAAATCGGTTTGTCGGATTTGTTTTGACGGTATGTTAATGTTTATAAAGTTAATGAGCTCTGGCGAGTCCAGGCCATTATTCATAATTTTAAATAAAAAAGATTTGATCAAATATTAAGTGTGGCGTTGGAAGCGTGATGATGTTATGGAATTTTAAGGATTCGGTATTATTTGCAAAGTTAAAATTAAATTTATAATTTATATGCTTAAATAATTTACGTTGAATGCTTTCGAATCTTTCAATATGGGCTTGGTACGATATGGACATATCGGTGTGCAATATTCTAAGTGGGGGCGGATATACGCAGTGTAAAGGCAGTATAGAGTCTTTATGTTGCGAAAAGGTTTTGAAATACGAATTATAAATCCCAGGATTTTATTATTATCTTTATTAAAAACCTCATTAGTTGGTTTGATTTTAGTTTCATATCCAGTATTACCCCAAGGTCTCAGTAATAAAATGTATAAGAATTAGAAATTTACTAAATGCGTAATACGCCTGTTTGTGTTGTGGGCGATGAAGTATTCCCAAATTTTCCTCAGAGCCAAATGCACACAGAATTCGGGAGGAAAGCAAGATGTACACATAGCTTTTTGTTTTTCTCTACAGCTAGCCGAGGCTTGTAATTAGTTTTCCTTTCAACGTATACCTCTGGAAGTATTTTCATTCAAATCAATCAACGTATACGCGGGTAATTCAAAATTAAATCTAACACATATTTTCGTACAAACCACTGAAGAGGTGTACCGATAGAAGTGTGATGTGGGCGTGTATGTGTTTCCGAAGTCAGGTAAATATCTCTTACTTTCAATAACTTAATTTGTTTTCTTAATTTCAAATTAAACCCGATAACCATCTGTTGGATAACCAGCACAACTGCCATAGGTCACCCCAACTGGTTCGCTACGTTTAGTGACTTAGCAGGGATACCCGGGTTCATGGGGTGAGGTTTGTTCACGTTCCAAATCGGGAGTGACCGGTTGAAGGAGACCTTTCGACCTCTCCAGCCGGCCTTCCACAGCATGAATTCATACGATTCGTATGTCCGTCACTCCTACACACACTGACCCGCAGATTCTTACCCAACCCTTATACTTTTTCTTTTATAGAACTTCCCATCTTTGCTTTCCTTAAAAAAACCCTGCACACAACATCTTCAAAGATGAAATAGGCCCTTAAAGAAATTATTTTACTCGGGGCCTCCTATGTGGAAGATTATTTTTTTTAAACATCGGGTTAAACTGATAAAATTATTCGAACTATTGAATTTCTGTATTTATTAATATTCTGTAATTTCTGAACTATTGAACAGAATATAAGTAACTTCCAATATCAGAAAAATGGAAAATAATATTATTAATAATCTTCAAATACATAAAAAGTAAAAAGGTTTCAAATCACAGTTGGTAGATGCGTTATCTCTTAATTAGTTTATGTTGGTATGAATGTTTGTGAGTTGATTACTCCATACGAGTATTACCGCATTCTATATTTTCTGTATTCGTAAAGAATACGAGGCTGATGTAATCGTAATGAGTAAGAAAGCAACACTTATATGGTTTGGGCATCTACAGCGAATAAACAAAGAAAGGAGCATAAGGAGAATATATGACGCGTATGTGAATGGAAGAAGAAGCCGGGGACACCCGAGGAAGACATGTCACGATTAAGTGAATCAAATACTTGAGTCGGGCCATGTCAGAAGTTGGAATAACAGAAGAGAATGAATGAGACGCTGTATGAATGTGAATGAAGTATGACGTGTGTGCCAAGATCGAGTTGTTTGGCTGTCCTTCCTCTCTGCCTACCCCTGCGGTGAAACGGTGTGATGGTTAGTTATTTCTATATTTTCTGCGTAATTTTTATCGTTTTCCGCCACTGCTACTTACAAAACTACAGTTCACCCAACCGATCTCATTCATAATATTATTACAATAATCAACGTACTCATTTTATTTTATTATTAACGGACCAATGTCCAATTACACAGAATACATAACACGAAATAAAATGATCAACAGCTACAGAAATAGAAAATCACATCATAATACAAAAATGAAGCAATGGCGAAAAGAGAACAAAAATATATATTTGGGAAAACATTCAAGTCGGACCCGGAACAAAGTTTTAGTAGAGTCCATGATTTTAGACATTCTAAATGATAATCTTCGAGTTCTACTTTGGTAAAGCCCGACAAAAATCATTTAGACCGGAACCAAAAATTTCAAGGCCCTGATTTAAGAACAAGTCTAGACATTCTGAACAGTGGAGAAAGGTACCCATAATTAGTGGAGTCTTGATTGAGGAAAAGGAATTCATTGTTTCTTAATCTTCATCTAGGAATATTGAACTGAATGAGTAATAGCTATGAGTCAATAACACAATTGTTTATTTTAAAAATGCGATTATGATCAAAATTTAGGAAAGTGTCAAGTATGTGGTTGTTATCTTGTAAGTACTTACTTCTAGGTATTTTCAGTTCAGTGCTACAAATGAATGTCTGTTTAAAATTCTCAACGCCTCCTGTAATCGTAATCACCGTATTTAGAGTTAATAAAACGTCGTGTGCTCAATCGAATGGCTACAAATTCCATCTGTGTTTTTGCTTTATCTCATTCATCTTGAGCACTTTACACATTATGTATGTAGGTATATAAATATTCTAAACAGTTTATTAACACCATCTGCCGCTGTAAACAAACAGGCAGACGCAATAATATCTGGCAGGGATCACTTACACCAAGGCGGGCGATTGAGAGTACAAAATAAATAAAAGGATTTTGTATTTAGTTAGATGAATTTATCTTTTCTCTAAATGCCCAAGTTTAGCTTTTCTGATCGTAATTCGGACATGGATTTCTTGTAGGATGACCACATTTTAAATTGTTTACAACAATGTCAGATTGGTTCTTCTTCATCTGGGCTGTGTAGGGTGAATATTTTTTCTAATTATTGCAAACCCCCAAAAAATTTTATATTGTATAAGATATTCTTCCATAAAATATTCAACAATAATATAGAATGCTCGGAGTTGCTAAGTAAGATTCGTTTTATTGTAAATTAAAATTTTTATTATTTTATAATTTCATAATTTTGTAATTTTGTAATTTTGTAATTTTGTAATTTTGTAATTTTGTAATTTTGTAATTTTGTAATTTTGTAATTTTGTAATTTTGTAATTTTGTAATTTTGTAATTTTGTAATTTTGTAATTTTGTAATTTTGTAATTTTGTAATTTTGTAATTTTAATTTTGTAATTTTGTAATTTTGTAATTTTGTAATTTTGTAATTTCATATTTTTTTAAATTTTATCTTTTTTATAATTACATACTTTTATAAATTATTTCATATTCTCCTATGAATTTAATTTTTTGTTTTTTACGATATTATAAATAAGACATCTTCAATTACTACCTAAATACGAACTCTGTAATATAATATTTTGCTTACACATGCATTGAGCGATTTATTGTTCTATATAATTTAGTTATTATTATTTTATATCTTGTCTTATCGGGTAAAGTCAAAAGGAGGAATTTCGATTTTTTAGTATACTACTTAAGGGACGTACAAAATAAATATATGAAAACTGTCATTTACCGATTTTTTAAAAAAATATATATACTATTAAATTGTATGGTTTTGCAAGTATGTCGTTAAGTCCAATGTTTTTTTTTTTAATTTTCAATTAAGTAAAATTTTATTATTTAGTTTTGCAAGCATCTTAGTTTTTTATCCCTGTTCCAATTGTTTAGGTATTCAAATTCATTTTCAAACTGTGAACATCTTTTAGTGAATGATCACGTTCCGCTTGGCAATAACGAACCTAATCTCCTACATAAAGGAAGGAAGGGTCTTAGATTAAATTTACTGAAGCATGATTAAAAGAAATAATGATCCTAATATAACATGAATTAATAAAATAAGAAACATTTACTATTATCCAATTCTTAATATTTTTACGAAATCTAAACAAAATAATTCTGGGTTTACCAGACACATTTAAATTAATTGCCTTAATTGATGTCATTATCAAAAAATTAAGAAAAACCTGCCATCATTAAAAGCGGAAAAAAAAATTTCAACTAAAAGTACCAAAAAAGAATTTTCATTATCATGATTATAGATCTATCGATTTCTAACGAAAATTTTAACAAATAAATTCAAACACCATAAAAAAACAATTTGGTATTTTTTCAAAGTATATTTAAATCAAAAACTTCTTATGTAGGTACCTACTCGTGTTTTCCATTTTTAAAATATTCTACCCAAAAAAAGACTTCTTCTTTGAATAAGCAATCCGGGCTAACCAGGGTGTTATATCTATGGGCTAACCTAAATAAAACATGGCGGGTTCAATGTTTTACATAGTAATTTTTAAACGTTATAGCACCAGTTTTATATATTGGATTTCATTCAGACTACTTTCTAAACCTTCCGGCACTAATAAAAACAAAATGTTCTATTTTCAGGAAACCGGTCCAGTGATTTTCAAGAACAAACAAACTTACATTGATTTTTATATATATAGATAAATAATAACTTCATTCCTTCGATATCTACGTGACTGGTAAGAGTATAATTTTATATCGGACTGAAGCCTACGGGGGCAGGATTGTACTGATTATATTACTGGCGCTAGAATTAATACACTCGCCTTAAGTACCATTTCGAAGGCTGGAGGCAAATGTTACGTGACACCAATTTTGGCACTAGCCTAGTTCACTCCCGTTCAGGTTTATTTCGGGTTTTTTTTTACTGCTGTAAGCAAATTACAAAACGGTTACAAAATTGTCAAACTAAATTCAAAATAATCCGTTTTTGTAATTAAGCCGAACCTTTTTACTTATTTGCGTTTTTACTTAAATTGGCGGCACACTTAGCTCGCCCCTGGCACGAACAATTTTGGTTTCTTCCCCTTGCGTATTAATAGGAATATGAAAGAAAATAACATAACTACAGCTGTGTGTCTTATGTCACCACGAATATAGGTAATGGGCATAAAAATCGCTTGGCAAACGGAGTCTAGAAGTGTTTGTTATAAGAGCAAAAAGCCATTTTTAATTATTTTGTTAAGAGAGAAAAAAAACTTACACAAATAATCTTTGCTAAAAAGCTGTACTTTTAAAACCTGTTTTTTCAAGCGCTAAAAATTTTGTAATGAAAATAAAATCGTATTCGACACCTAAGAATAACAAGGTTCCATCTGACACGACGATGTTATGCGATAATGAGCCTTAAAGCTGCTCTCTTCAGAGCGCGTTATCCTATGACATTGATATGTCAGATGGAACCTTGTTATTCCAAGGTGTCGTTTTGTAGGTTTTTTTTTAAACTTTTTACAACGTAATTACAAATTTTATTTTAATTCTCATCCATCACATTTCTAGTGAAAGGTTCAAATTGTCAAAAACACATTTTTTTAGTTTTCATAATGTTAACCGAATGGTAGCATAGATTAATCGAAATAGTGATTTCACTGATAGGTTCATTAAGGCGTGGATTATCATAGTCAATTTCCAATAGGAGAGAGCACCATAAAAGAAAAAGTTTGTATTTTAAATTTAAAATGTTATAGTAATATTGTTGCAATTTCATGTAGTTCTGGTATTTTTTCCTGTTAAGGCGAAATATGTCAATTGATCCAGATAATAAATAAAAAAGGTGTAAATGAATCATTAGTAAAATAAGGTGTAAATGTATCAAATGTAAATAATGCATGTGCTCAATGTTGTTCGACTTCTTATTATGTTAAGGCTTATCTGGATTATTATATTAGACCGAAGTTAGGTAAACTAAAAGCTTCTTGGAAATATTTTCTATATTAAGAAAAACAGTATTTTTCTTTAACCCTTCCCAGGGTTATTGTTTTGTCAGTTTTTTCATCTAAGTCTTCAAGCAGAAATTGAAGGATAAGAAAAACATTGCCCAGGTGCCTAATTTTTAAAAAATATTTCCTTTAAATTTTATTTTTCAAGTATCCATTAGATACGAATTGGAAAGAAGGTATTCATGTATTCTCGGATCGATGTTTCACACTGACATGTAAATTTTATTTTCATCTCTATATATAAAAATGAATGTACGTCTGTCTGTCTGTCTGTCAGTCCTAGATTTTTTTGAAAATTATTTGATCGGTTTTGCTGAAAATAGCACAGTTTTGTTCTTATTAGTGCCGGGAAGGTTTAAAGAGAAGCTTGAATAAATTCCAATGTTTAAAACTGTTGCTACAACGTTTTAAAATTAGCATGAAAAATATTGAACCCGCCACGTTGTATTGAAGTTAGCCAATAGATATACCACCCTGGTTAGCCACAGATTACATATTTAAAAGAAGAAGGTTTGTTTGGGTAGAGTATTTTCAAAATGGAATACACAAATATTTACCTACATAAGAACTTTATGATTTAGAAATACTTTGAAAAAATAAACGTTTGGAATGAAATAAAGTATTCAAATGAATGTTTATTTATTTTTAGATAGTTAATTTCTCTGTCAAATCAATTATGGCACCCTAATGACAAGCGAGAATTCATAACTTCATAACTTTGTTAAAAAAAACGATTAAGGCCGGGTACACATCAGCTAATTATTCATAATAAAAAGTGGTAAAATTATTTAAATTATGTAAACTTTTGAATGCTTTCATAGTAAGGTCTTAAAATGTAAAGTTCTGTCTCTGAAAATTATGGTTGATTACATTTTACTTTATCAAGGAGTTTTCAAAATAAGGGTTGATTTAGAACAGGCTGTAATTTGGATGAAGTTCTAATATTAATTTTTAATTTACGTGGGAATCAGATACCTTTTCTTTCATTAGACATTTGGTGTACATTACACAACCCCTGTATACCTTCTAGAATAAAGAACTACTATTATTATTATTAGTAGGTATGTCTACAAAATCTATCCCAATATACTTTTAACATAATAACGTACAACATATAATTTCACAGACATTAATCAACTACCTAGCATGCATAATTTAATAATTCTGATTAATGGTTTAATGGAATCAATTCATTAGTCATCAGTTGTTGGTTGTAGGTCATTGGATATCACTGAATAGACAATGACTAGATGTGCGATCTACACCGATTTGAACGAAAACTGAGGTCGGCAATTAACCTAAGATCTTTCAATCAGAGAGGTCAGTGAATTGAGTTATCTGTCAAAGAAATAATTTTGATGAATTTCGTGTTGAAAAATAATATTTTTTATTAAATTCGGTTACCATAACTAAGGTTTAAAACAATTTCATTAGAAAACACACAAGAAAAAAATACATAAAAGTAACTGTTTCCACTGTGATTTGGAATCGGGGTCTTCCATCTTCTCGGGGCGACTATTCTAACCAGTGCGCTATCAAACAACACCTCAAAAAGTGTAGTGAAAGTATTTTTTAATGTTTTCTTTTTTATGTTGGGCACCTACAAAGTTTGGTTGAACCATGTGGTGTTAAAACAGAAGCGGCGTTTTTTAATTTTATTTAATTTTTGGCGATTATCAGGTCACAAGGTAAAAAGTTTGTAATGCGAAAACGTGCACAGGCATTGTTTAGGAGGATTCACCCTCAAATCCATAATCCCCGATTACCTTCGTCCCATCATCTTGTCTATACTAAAGATTTCGAATACATTCTGTTAAATTTTGCATACTGGAGTTTTAAAGCGCATATGCAGCACAGTTGTTTATTTATTTTGCAACTATGCGTATGGAATATAGCTGTATGTCAGGTAAATCTCTAAGTCATGTTATATAGACGTATGAATTCAGTTGTTGCAAATTATATTGAATAATATATGGACAATGTTATTGTAGAATTTGTTTGTGAAACATTTCAAATATTTTGTGAATATGATACATACTGTCGATGTTCACTTTCATCATTTAGTTTTTAACATAAAGATGTAAAAGCATCCAAAGGGCACATACTATATTATAAATAAAAATAAAAAACAATATTGTATTTCTTAAAAATATTAACAGTTACAAACTTTACAAGGCTTTGTACGAAAGCCTAGATAAAAGTACAGCATATTGTAATATATCGGATTTGACTGGGAGTGGGAACGCGGGAGAAGGAGACGAGGAAGGGTGGGTAAGTGCAGTTACGGGAGACAGAGCATTTGTAAGACTTACCCGGGGAGGGGTTTTCTTCCAGGGAGCTCGGCTCTGGACCTTTGACTAGCTCAGTTTCGGCAGGCCTAGGAGCTCCTCTGCAGGATCGTGGGCCGACAGGCGGTCTTATAATTGGGAACCAGACTCGAATACTTTGTTAAATGAAACTACCGTATGCTTTCAGACATCAGTGGTTTAATTCATAGGAAGGTACAGACAGGGTGAATGTAGTTATGGTGAACAGTAGGCTAACCTGACCTCACAATAATGTTACGGGCAAATTCTCTCTGATAATTCTCTACAACGGGCATGTAAACTGTGATTTGAATAAAGTGCAACACCAACAGAGGGGAAAATGTAAAGACAGCTCACGGTTTAGGTTGTAGAGGCAATGGGTTTTCTGGGGAGGCAATCATTAGCTTTCCGAGGCGTAGTGTGGCAGGGCGGGAAGCCATCTTCAGTGCAGGTGCAGTGAGTGTGTTCCTTAGGCGGGGTCCGAGCGGTGAATGGCGTGTTTCCAAGGCCGGGTCCGCGCGGAGAGTTGGGGAGTGAACGGGGGGGGGGACCCGCGTACGTGTGTGTTGTTTTTTGGCCACTTCTAGCGCTGGTGTCTCACGAGAGGCTAGTTTTATGGACTATTTGCGTTATGTAACAATATCTAGGCATATTCGTAGAGCTGAGCATTTGACAGTATATCTCAAACAAAACTTGTAACAAAACTAGACAATCTGAATATTAAGGCGAATGTAGCTAGCTGGATAAAAAGCTACTTAAAAATCTACCACAGTATTTAAAAACAAACAACATAAATATAGTTATGAAAAGACAGCCTCCCCGGTCGAGGGGTAAGGCTCTCGACCACGAATCTAAAAGTCGCGGGTTCAAATCCCGGCGTGCGCGGGTAAATTTTATTTAATTAATTTGTGCCGGTTCACAATTAATTCATTTAAAAATAATACATAGTATATTTGCGCAAGTTCCAGAGTGGAAGGTACTCTCAGGATTGCCCTGGTGAAAGAGAACCATTCAGAATTGAAATGTTGCTTGAAATGGCTTCTAGCCTTGTTTAGTGACCGGATCTGAATAGCCAGATATTTCCCCGCTTCACAACATTTCCCAATTGGAGATGCCATAGTCTCACTAGCTCCAGATGGTTGGGAGCACGATATTCATGTAAAAAAATCTGAATTTAGAATCCCACAAGGTTCGGTACGCGTTCCAAAATTATTCATCTTCATGTGAACGGGATATTCTCTCAATTACTTCATGGCATTATAACTTCTTTCGATACAGTACTCATTGAAACTGATAATACATGAGATACAGTCAAATAAAAAGCAACAGAGACGTATAAATACTTAAATACTGGTTTGACATAAACCTGATATCCCTAATTAGCAAACACGTATGTTACACCATTTGCAATAAAAAAACCATGTCACTTAAATTTTGACATACAATTTCAAAGTACATTATAAAAGTAACTGCACAATAAACTGTTCTATATTAAAAGATTCAAATAAAATTAAATTCTTAGGCGATAGAAATAGACAAAAACTTAAACTGGAAAGATTTAATCGACAAAACCATTTGAAACATAATTAATATGTTTTTAAGAATCCAAATTCTTTCATCGGAAAATTTAACATCTGTCTATCACGCTATAGTACAATCAAATCTCCAATAATTAGCTGGGGGCAGCATACAAAATGAATCTACTCCGTGTTGAAATTGTTCAACGTCTAATTATAAAAATATTTTTTAAAAAACAAGAGATATTCCAATAAACCTTTTGAAGAATTTAAAGTATCAAAATTTAATAATTTGGATCGAAAATACATGATAATTCTATATATATCATAGTATATTATTATTAAATTATACTTGTCAATATGACGCTCAGTCCTCTTCTAAACACAAGCGTCCGCTACTTTTTTTTTATATAAATACCGCACAAGAGTCCCAACTGCTCCCAACCGTCTGGAGCCAGTGAGACTATGGCATTCCCGATTGGGGAATTTTGTGAGGCTAGAGGTATTGGAGAGGGGAAGGAGAAGGGGAAGAGGGAGGTGGGGAAATACCTGGCTATTCAGATCTGGTCACTAAACACGACTAAAAGCCATTTCAAGCAACGTTTCAATTCTGAATGGTGGTCTTTCACCAGGGCGATACTGAGAATATCTTCCACTCTGGAACGTGAGCAAATATACTATATATTATTTTTAAATTAATTAATTGTGAAACAACACGAATGAATAAAATAAAATTTACTTGCGCACGCCGGGATTTGAACCCGCGACCTTCAGATTCGTAATCGAGAGCCTTACCCCTCGATCATGGAGGCCGTCATGCTATAGAAGAGAAACATAAAATAAATTAATGAAATTGTGAATACAAATTTTATAATTATTTTTAGGGAACATACTCTGTAAGCTTATTAATTGATTAATAAGAAATAAAAAAATAATTTAAAAAAAAAGAATAAAGAAAGTTGTCATAACGAATACGAAATTTTACTTATTCAAAAAAATTCTATTAAGCGAGAACGTATAAAATTTTTAACAATTGTAAATTTAAACTCACACAATGGCAACTTATTAAATAAAATAAATACTGTTGTACATCATGAACATATACTAGTTTTACTCCAACCGGTTTCGCTTAGGTCAAGCTTCATCGGGGCAAATATAATAACTAAAAAATAATAACATCTATAATTTATCGTATATATATATATATACATATATATATTGCTTAGTTCTTAATTTTTCCGGTGTTAAAGTAGCGTAAAATAACCGCAATAATTTATAGGTTACATTTATAAAAATCATATAATTTTAGTGTGGCCGTTTCGGCTTAAATCAAGTTTATAATAAAAAATCAAATAAAAACCCAAATATTTTAAGTTCAAATCTGTCGCGTCGTTCTAAACTTACCCAAAAGCATCGGTCGGTCGAAGCGTTCGACACATGTGCTTATTAAAAGACCTTTTGCTTGTTAAAAGTGTCCCAAAGTAAATGATTTACAATGTTATTCTTTGAACTGTGGTGATTGTAAACAATATCGTATACGAGCTAGACAACTCAAACTCAAACTTAATGGTGAATGTGCTATTTTGGAGCCTTTAATAAGCTGCAAAGATATCGCTGTATAACCTTGAACACTGTACCACAACTGCAATCTGCAAAATTAGATTTCGTGGCTACCGAGAAAGGCGCAATAGGAAATAAAAACATTTGACGAGAAGATCTTCTGCTGTCACAGCGACCTGAGTTCTGACCTCCAGTTCACGGAGCAGATCCGGTGCATCATGCGGCCCACGGACGTGCCCGAGAAGGCTGCTCCGCGGCCTGCTGTGGTCCGACCCCGAGAAGGATACCACCGGCTGGGGCGAGAAATAGACGACTCGCTGATGTGGTCTTTCCAGATCCTGAAGCCGGCCGACGAGCGCCACCTGGCGTATGGGCAAACCAACACCGAGCGTCCCGTTACGCAGCCCAGGGGCGTCACCAACAAAGACAAAGAAGATTGGAAGAAAGGATCAGTACCCCCGGCCCCGTCCTCACCCGCCGCCCAACTTCACATAACTCCTATCATTCGTATTAGCGTCTTGCAATATATCGTAAGGAATAAATACAGATAGCTTCTATTTTTTTTCAATTAAACATGTATGAAAACTTAGACCAAGCCGTATTTAGTTTTGATAATTTAACTGCATCCTTTATATGGTCTATAAATAATGTATAATGATAGTGTCCAAAAAAAAAAAAAATGTCATAGATTTAATATAGGAATAATGTAAGAATAGGAAGTAAGATTTGTAAAGCGCCCTTGAGGTGATTTTTCACAAAAACGGCGCTATAAAAATCATCCGAATATTATTATTTATTATTATATAGGCACAGAACACAATGTAATAATAATATAATAATAACAAAGCATTTATATAGCGCAGTTTTGTGTTGTTTCACTTCAAGTGCGCTTTACTATAAATTTACTATAAATGTACACATAATACTTTCCAATTGTTTTCTCCCTCTAACATTTTCTGTACCTATTTGTATACAATAACTGTGTATTATTCTTTGGATATTATATTTGCCTTTAAAAAGGTCTTTTTTTATTTATTTGTCAAAGTACAAAATGATTGAATGGTTCATTTGAAAAAACGAGAAAAAATATTTGAGATAGCAACAAAGACTTTTTGTATTAATTTTAATCTGCCATCAATTACTGGAATAAAGCTTTCCAACGACATCAACAATAAAATAATGTAAGAAACGTTCGTCGATGCATGTTAATTTGAAACAAAATTAAATATATAATAAAATACTACTTCAAAATACCACAGAAATACAAAATCTGTTATTGAGTCCTGATGATTTTATCACAGTTTCATACATAGTTACAGAGCATTATTTTATACAGTAGACTAAAATAAACCGATGTACTTAGTATCTAGTCACTCAAAAAGAATGTCTAGATTTATATTTTATCGATTTTAATTAAAATTGAGACCTCGGTACTCTTGTTTTACCAAAAACTCATTATAAAGCGGTAGTTTTTGTAGGAAGGATTTGTCGACAGGTGTCTAATCTTTTTCACGTCTGAAACTTCGACGGAATTCCGTTCTGGGATTATTCCCGCGTTAGCTGAATTAATTGATTTAAGCATTTTATTGATTCAACTAATTGAGCTAAGATTACAAGTGTCACGCTTTCAAACAAACCTAGAGGTATATATAGACGATGATTGATTTATTATACTAGGCGAAAATTCACATCTGGAAAAAAATACATTGTGTAAAATTGCAGTTAATTTTAAGTAACCGTGAATTAAAAAAAAACTCTTATAAATTTTATAAAAATATTTAGATTCTTAAAAGAATAAGAATGCAAGGCTGATGTAAGCATAATAGGTAGGATTAAGAAAGGAACTCTTAAATGGTTCGGGCTTGCAGAGCGAATGAATTTATAAAATAGTGTAAGGAGAATATATGACGCGAATGTGAATGGAAAAAGAAGCCAGAGACGTCCGAGGAAGACATGGCATGATCAAGTGAATCAAATACTTGTCGAATCAAGTGAATCAAATACATGTCGGAAGTCGGAATAACAGAATAGAATGTATGCGACGTTGTATGAAAGCGAATGAAACAAGCGTATGCCAAGATCGAGTTGTTTGGCGGTTCGTCATTTCTGCCTACCCCTGCGGCGAAACGGCGTGATGGTTAGTTAGTTAGTTAGGAACGCATCTGGGACATTGAAATAAAATTAATTCAATTGCAGGAAGGGCCAAAAAATGCTTTGACGAATGGATTTTATGTTATAGATAACCTACACATAATATACATTTCGAACTATTTTTCAAAAATGGTGATTTACGTTTTTTTAGATTGAGTATATTGGTGATTAAAAAGACACCGCGTTCACTTCAAACGGTGAGAAAAAAATTAAAAATAACTTAATGCGAATATTATTTTAAAATTCTTGAATAGAGGAATCTAATCTCATCAAAGACCAAATATTTAATTTAAAAACATCGTGCATAAATTTTAGTATTTCGTCTCCCAAATTTTGGCGGATCAATCTAGATCCTGAGTCAGCCTGTGCAAACATCTTCTTATTTAAAATCATGCGCCGTTCACATCATTAAAACTTCTCCAAAATTTTTTCCACCATTAAACTTCTCGTAATCTAGTTTTTTGCTTTATCAGAGACGAACTTTTCATAGAGTCACTTTCACGCAAGCGTTCGTTTCGGGAAAGTCATTTCTGTGATATTATTCTATGAATAATAAACTCGATCGCGTCGCATCGTATTCAAAACCGACATTTCTCAACGACTGAGACTGTTATCTTTATCACTAATATCAGTTTGCTTTCATCGGGAAACGCATTGATCGTTTCGAGTGCCATTAATGAAATTATTAGGAAATAATATGTCCCCACTCATCACTCCCTAATCACCCGGCATTATTCAATGACGAATTCAAACGGTAAGAAAAACGGTTGTTTGCATTTGTTTGTTGCTGTTATTGGAATACGAAATAATCAGGTACTTTTTTGCCTCTGATTTCCATCCAACTTGCATTAATCACCACTGACTCAGAGCAGAATGTCAAAAAATTAAGAAGTTAAAGAACATCATGACAACTGATGAGAACTCATTTAAATTTATCTTTGTTGCGCTGCTTTGATTCTTCTAAATGATAAGTTTGTTTCATATGACTGTACAAATGCTTGTAAAATTAACAATGGTACAAATCGAGCACGCAATTTGTAGATGATATTTCTTATTTTTGTGGGAGAAAACATTTCACGTTTACGTTGTTAAACGTAGACTGTTGATAAGAAGAATGCTAACCATTTGTGCCTTCAATCATATGTGCCAACCTAAAGAGGTTAAATAACTTCGCAAAGCTATTCTTGCTTTCTAGAGGCAAACTTTTGAAATTTCAGTTCTCAGTATTGTGTTCCCGTACCAAAAGTTTTTCCCATTTGAAAAAAATTTATAAAATTTTCATATACGATTATGATTTCGCAAATTTGTTGAGAATATTCATAACACCATAATCTATGTTATACCGTTAATCTATTCATTTCATTGACAGCGTCCACCTTTCATGCCAGCTATGTAGGTACTAAAAAAATCACTATTACAAGTTAGGTTTCTTTTGAAATTGATGTCTCTTCTTCACTTTAGGTGACCTCGAAGGCAGAACAGTAGGTTCCTTAGGTCGAGACCCAACGATAGGGAGTTTGAAATCGAGTGAAACATTTAATTATTTACTACAGGGTTTTTGCACCCGTTCCTCAGTAGAAAAAACAACTGAGAATAAATTTTTTACTTGTGCCGCCTTTGTTTATATGTTAATTTTAGACATTTAATATTTAACATTATTATTTATTTTTTAACATTTAGTTTAGATGTATCCATTTTTTTATATCTCTAGTAATGGAGAATATATTTCACAATGTTTAGATGTATGTAAAGTAGAACAAAGCACATGAAGTTTAAATACTCAGTCCGGTAAATAAGTAGATACAAAATTAAGATTAATTTTGTGAAAATAATCTTGGTATGTACAAATAACTTTTTTTTTCACTCATTCAGCATTCATTTATTTCACTTTTCGTAGGATATTTCCACGAAAAGTGAAAAGACGTAGATTTTGGAAGGCTGTTACAAAATTTATGTTTTGTGTGCACGTAAGTTTAGTTTTGAGAAACCTACAATCATGATCTCGTAGGATAAATATTGTGAATATTTACACTATACATAATATTATAAATTCTTCAAAAGATTAGTATTCACTTTGTAGCGTCATTATTAGTAAATAAATTTAAAATTACTTTGTAATAACGAATTTATTAACATGTTTCGAAAGCGAAGATTTCCCGGTCAGGAATATACAGAATAATAAAAAATAATAATGTCAAGTATAGACAAATGATATACTCGTACATAGAACGCAATAATGTAATAGATAAATTAGAAACATACACAAAAATTGATTAAAATAGGTAAGTAATTAATCAAAAATGTAAAAAAAAATATATTAAAAAACATTGAATAATAAATTTATGTTAAAAATAAATGTGTTAATAGTCAATTAAATATAATTAATTTTTTTTTTTTTAGATCTCTCCAATTTATTTTCATATTAATATTAATAAAATCAACAATTTCTTTTTTAATTTATTCCCCATCTTCCCCCACATAGCTTCCTTAAAAAATATCTTGAATTAAGATGCTTAAAATCAAAGAGCTCCAAGCTGCTCCCAACCTTTTGGAGCCGGTGAGACTATGGCATCCCCGATTGGGGTAAGTTGTGAGTCTGAAGGTATTGAGGAAAGGAAGGAGATTGGGAAGAGGAAAGTGGGGAAGTACCTGGCTATTAACATCTGGTCACCAAACATGGCTAAAGCCATTTAAAGCAACGTTTCGATTCTGAATGGTGGCCTTTTACCAGGGCGATACTGATAGTAACTACCCCTCTGGAACCTGCCGCAAATATACAACATGTCAGTAAATTATGAAATGACATAATTTAATCAAATAAAATTTTACATGCGCACGCTGGGATTTGAACCCGCGTCCTCCGGATTCGTAACCAAGGATTGAAACCACTCAATCACGGAGACCAAGATGCGACTCTTGTGCGGTATCAAATAAAAATGGAAATAAAATCATATTTAACTAAAACCCCAACGATAGTGGAGTTATATCATTTTACGGGGCAGCTTTTGATTATGCAAATATTCCAATTTAAAAAGTAAAAGGCATTTAATGGAATGCAAAGCCACTTACTGGTCTCGGCTAATAAAAGAATATAGCGTTATGATACTAATAATGTCGGCGGACGTTGCGGAGGAATATTCAAACCTCAAATAATTCCCGGCCAAAAGGATGTTTGGTCAAGCCTGAAATGTTTTACTACCTAAATGAAGAGACTCCTTTTAACGATATTGCTTAAGGGTAATATCATTAATGACTGACCCTTAGATCAGTCATCCTATAATATGGTAGCCGTCTTATGTTAGGTCTACGCTAAATTGCAGGATAAATGTACTTATCGCATATCAAGATTAAAGTTTAATAAAAACTAACGATAGTAGAGAATACTGAACAATTTATCATCATATTATCATATTATTTAAGAGTGCTGTCAATTTTTCAAATATTATAAGTAACAGATGGGTCCCTTTGTTAGTTCTCCAAGGCTGATTTTTATATGACGAAGCTAATATGCAGATTTATGAATATGTGAGCCGATACAACATTCAACGCTTTTTAAATATGATATACAGTCCGAGTATTTTAAGAAAAAGGGATTCTAAACCCGACTTCAACGAGTGAGCGCATGGCTTATTTTCGTTCGAGAGTTCTGTTGCAGAAATGAGAAGATTTTTCTAAACAAATCATTCATCGTATGGAGATTCGAAATATCATTTTTACTGTCCGCTGAGAAGACAAGGTGTCGTGATGTTTTTTTTCAATATTTTCAATTCGTCAATTAGAAGAATAAACCCTTAGAACAGTGTTTAAACTTAGAAAAACCCTGGTAGTGACTATTTAATAGTTAAGTATAGATATTAATTTTGTAAGCGTTTTATGTGAAGTAGTTTACATAGCTTAAAACCGTTAATAACTTACCCCAAGAAGAGCTGAAATTTGAATTATCTCCCAATTGCTTTTTTTTTTTATTTACAGTAAATCCACAAAGAAGGCTCTGAGGGAAATAATTTCCCTCAAGGCCTATATCATCTTTGGAGATTCTATGTGGAGAGTCTTTTAGAGGATAGGAAGGAGTGAACTCGGGTCTTGAAGAGACCCATGTTGCAGGAGGGAGGAAACACAGAGGCGGGCAAATCATTCCACAGCCGAGCTGTTGAACATGAGAACAAGTCGTAGAAGCGATCCTTTCTCATGTGACAAATGTCAACCGTGTGCAAATGTTAGGCGCGCGTTTGGCGTATTTTCCGACTATGCACCGGTTCCGAAGGGTTCAATGACGCTAGTTTCTCAGAGCATCTTCCATTAAAATACCGGTAGAACGAGGACATCATTCCCACCTGACGTATGTGCTCCAAAGATTGAAATCCGTTTGTTAAGATAGGCGAATCTATCAAACGGACCGCCCGTTTCTACGCAGAGTCGAGGGTTATTTTCAGATATTTTGGGGCTCCCGACCAGAGATGGCTGCTAAATTCTACAGTGGGGCGCACTTGCGATTTGTACGGGGTCAGCAGTTGTGTACTATTAAAGTATCTGCGGGCTCTGTACAATACACCCAGCTTCTGAGAGGCTAACTTTACTCTGGCTTCGATGGAGCCCCCAGACCTGAGCTGGTCACTTAAGGTTACACCGAGCAAATCAATGAAGGGCTTGTTGGGAAGATTACTTCCATTAAAGGAGACTAGATTGTCATTTCGATCCCTTTAGACGTAATTATAGTAGTCATGATGTATTCTGTTAGTTTTGTCTAGATTTTTCATAATAACGAGAAGGTTAAAGATTATGAAAACGTATTTTTTTTACATTTATCATTCTGACAAAAGATAAAAAAAAGTGTTGTTAAGAGTAAAGGTAAGAAGATTATTTTTTTTTTTTGCTTATTTAAGTCTACGTAATATTTAAAACAGCAGCTAGAAAATCTGAAACAACTCTTTATCTTCCCATCAATCACTTAAGATTATTAAACCAGCTACATCACTACATTGCCAAAATATTTTATCGATTACAATGAGCTATTGGAAAATGGAGGTTGAACCAGAATTGTGCATGCAAAAAAGTCTGTGTCAATTTTGAATGAAATACACAAAACACTTGACTTCGAACTAACACAAATGATTTTTTTTGGTAAATGTGAGAGAGTTGAAATTTTTATTTCAATTTTATTATACTATCAGCCAGCAACGATGGCGCCGTCACAATATAGATAGAGGTCATGCTTGTATTGATGATTACAATTGTAAAATTGTAAAAATCTTTTTTATTTTTTCAACAGATATAATGTAACCTTGTGGTGTCATTTTGGATAAAATTTATCATATAAATATCCACATGTTTCGAAAGCAAAGCTTCTCTGATCCTAAAAAAATGATATTGAATTTAATACGTATATTGCGCTCTGTAGGTGATTTTCTCAAAAAACGGCGCTATAGAAATAATCCATTTATCATTATTATTTTTTGGAAAATTATATAAAAAGCATAATGATTATAATTAGGGTTATTTTAGTTTTCGGGTCTATTCGGTATTTCTAAATTTTATTTATAGTAAAGATAAATGTAATTTAATTTTTTATATTACATATTATATAGTTTTTTCATAATATTTTTTTCAATTATTTTACCTTTTAAATTAATTACTTACCTACTTTCATCACTTATTGTTATTTTTTGTTAATTTTTATCATTTGTCTATTCTTGTAATTTTAATATATAAATGTCAACATGTTTCAGAAGCGAAGCTTCCTTCATCAGCATAGTATACTGTTTATCCTAATACTGTGGAGTATATAGATATTTATATTTTAAATTGTGGTTCATACAAAACATTTATTTTTCATTTAATCATTCTTATTATTTTCAGTTTACTGAACAATTATTACAGGTATCTACATTATGTGTTATTCGAGTACACGATTTACAGAGTGTTACACTTATCTAATAGTCCTTGTCTCAATGATTCCAAATAGTAGAACCTTTTTGTACTCATTATACTGAAAAACATTTCTAGGCAAACAGTTGATTTTTTTTTTCAATTAAAGAAAAAACCACCGCAATGAGAACAGTAATGAACGATGGTTTATTTATGGATGCCTTAACCGATAATTGTACTAACCACGAGCTATGCGTGATGAAAGCAACAGTTTCAGCTCAACACAATTAGAATTGCAGGCGATCGAGTGATGAAGAAGCGAAAAACCTTTTTTATTTAGTGCATTCTTTCGTATCCAAAAATCGTATCTGGCGACGACACCAACTGTAAAGTTAGGTATGTAATGGTTCACAATTATTCTACTAAAACTCTTAAGTATCATGGATGTTTTAATTCTTTAAAAAAATTGCTTTGAAACTTTCGTAGCTCCTGAAATTCTAACTAGCCACTTCTTGGTAATCAAAAGTATATACATAATCATTGTAGAAGATAATATTTACCAATCCTAAATGAAACACAAAACAAGATTACCTTTAGTGGCTAGATTACTTTTAGTGGCTAGTTAGAATTTCATGAGCTACGAAAGTTTCAAAACAATGATTAAATATTACAATGAGGTTTATAAGCTAATTCGAATATTATTTCTGGACTTGTAGAAAAGTCAATAGATGTAACATAAAATGGGTATATCTGAGACACTATCTAGATTAAAAACATATTCTGGCAGAACTTTGTAATCATCATAAATATAGTCGCCAATAATATAGGATTTAATGGAGGATAATATTAATAAGTCTTGAAGTTGAGATGTGATATCGCAGAAGATGGCGTAAAGTGAACTGGTTAGACCAGTCTTTTTTTGTGTGTTTTTTTTCGGTTTTGTGTTTCATTTATTATTGGTTATATTACAATGAGGTTTATAAGTTATTAAAATAAAAATGAAAAGTGTATTTAATTATTCTACTCTTCCAGATTTAAGCACTTGGTGATGAAAGTAGTGCGTAAGTCTATTGAGCAGATTTGTGTTAAAAAAAAAACAACCACGGATATGATAAGTCAGTCATGTTTATTCTCACATCCGCATTTCCGGTGCTCACGAAGCTCTGAGGGAGGCAGAAAGGCATGGAGGTTGTACCGAGGGACATAATGGGTATTGAAAAGGGGATACTTTAAAAACAATGCCGAACTCCTGATTGAATGGAAGCTTTTTCGATAAGATACTCACTTTGTTAACGAGGAAAAACTCGGCGTAATGAACCGGTAAAAGGATTCGATGCCAACGTTTTTTTTCCAATCAACATATGGAAAACACCGCAATGTTTACATTTTCACAAAATCCTCATTTCTTTAAAAATTCTGATCACTCTAGGATTGCACAGAAGTGATTTTTTTAAACTTAAATGGTGCCTTGGAGTCTGAAATCAGGTAGAATAAGTTCTACGAAGGAGAAAAGGTTTTATGTACTTGCTCTGTGAACATGCGCTGCATCGAGTTTCAGGACTGATCCTCGATTGACCTAACGCCGCAAAAAAAGTTAGGTGTCCTTAAAATTAGCCAAAAGAACGGAAGAAGATAATTTAGAGGGTTATTTTATTATACTATGCAGGGCAGCGTGGATTTTTTTTAATAAAAAATGCCAATTGAAACTAAAAACACGTATATCTCGAAAACCACATTTTTTAAACTGGTAAAAAAACATAACTCCTGTTAATCAATTCACTTCAAATTGTAACTGTAATTCCAAAATTAAATTCTCTCTCAAACTACGGATTTTACGTTCCGTGGAAAATATTAACTTTTTTTCAAAACAAATAAAGGTATTTATATTTTATGTACACACTTCTTGAGATGATTATGAAATACTTTAAACTTTTATCTTTGTTTTACATTTTTATTAAATTCTGGAGATATCTTTCCTACGAAGAGGCTTCCTTTGGTGATCTCTGGCGCCGCTAATTTTGTAAAAAGAAAGTGTTTCAAGATTTTTTAAATATACTGGAAACGGTGTTCAATAAAGGCTTCAATCATATTTTCAATTACATTCGCAATATTACCATGTCTGATATAATTTTTATTAAATAAAATCATATAAATAAGTCGTAGCAATGTAGATTAAACTTAATTTGAAAATGGCTTTAAACGCTGAAATAGCTGTCATAATAATAAAAACTAAAAGCACTTTCAGAATTAAATAACGACATTATTAAATTTGATTCACATAAATTTTTTTTAAAATATGTTAATATTGTTTGCACTTGTTCGTAATATTATTATGTAGTTAACCTGACTACACCGTTTCATCAATACACATATTTTCTGTATTTCGTAACCTTTTGCTATCGATGTCTCTACTTGTTAAATTACTGTCGGCTGGAATGGCCTTAATATATAATTGAGTAATACATAAATGTCGTTCTCACTAAATACCACAATACAACAGTACAGGAAAATTTATTTGGTGGAAACAAACAAAGAATGAAAATGAAAAGAGAAAGATAATAGATTTGTAAGTTCACATAGTATGGTAACTAAATAAGGTTTTTTTAGATGTGAATATCGTAACGGAGACCCTACTGCTCCCAGCGGTCTGGAGTCAGTTAGATCATGGGTTCCCCAATTGGGGTATGTTGTGAGACTCAAGGAAAGGGGGTGGGGAGGGGAGATAGGGAAGATGGAGGTGGGAAATTACCTGGCTATTCAAATTTAATCACCAAATACGCTAAAGCCATTTCAAACAACGATTCAATTGTGAATGATAGTTTTTAATTCAGGCGATACTGTGAGTATCTACCAGTCTGGAATGTAATGCAAATATTCTATACATTATTTTTAATAAATTAATTGTGAAACAACTCAAATTAATTAAACAAAATTAACTTTCGCAAGCCGTATTTGAATACGTGGCCTCCGGATTCGAGAACGTTACCCATCGAACACGGTGGATGTCCTTTTCAAAAAACGTTTCGCTACAGAATGGTAATCTCCCACCAAGGCGATTATGAGTTAAGAAAAAACTTTTAAAAACTGAGACTTTGATCAATGTTGTTAACGTAGTCATTTTTAGCCTAAACAGGACTAGTAAAATTATCAGCTTACGATCTTGGAAATTTTTCGCAACAATCGACTCGAATTGCAACTAAACTCAATAAAAACATACGAGTCCGGGTGCAGCCATTGCGAGAATGTGTGTATCAAATCATATTTTATCACGACGAAAAATCATTCGAGCAGTAAATTTATGGAATTAACTTTTTATCTTCAACTGCTTCATGATCTTTGCCCGCCAAGAACGACAAAACCATTGTTTCAGACGAGATACATTATGTTAATTTGATAAGATCCTTCTCAAATTTCCGACAACATTCGCAGGCGATTTGTCATAAGGGGGCGGAAATTTCACCAAATTTGTTTGGTGACCTCCCATAACGTATTGTTTAACATGAAATTAACTCCGTCTTGTGGCGCTTAACTTTGTCGAAAAGCGTTTGTGTGACCTAGGACCACTGATTTGCACATAACTAGATGACTAGGCGACCGAAAAGTGTGAGATTTTCTGTTTCTAATTTTGATACTGACAATTCGTGGTGGAATCCATAATGATTTATTAAAAAAAAATCCTTTGATGACCGTGATAGACTGAAACCAGTTAAATCAAAAATAAAAGGTGGAAAAAGTTAAAAATCGTTACGAGATTTAAGATAGTAATTGATTCCATCGGTGATTATTCAGTGTCGTTCAATGAAAACAAATATATTTTTTAGATTGTAAGTGCGTTTTTTGTAACATCATGCAAAATATTTTACCTTCCTATAATTAAGTATTTTAAAAGTTTTTTTTTTAACTTTTTTGGCGCTTAATATTTTTGGCTTTGCGGAAGTTTCATTTGCGACAGTTTTACTGTGGAAGCTACAATTCGCGTTAATAAAGCACTAAATTAATAACAGACTGTAGCTTTTCTGATATGGTACGTAAATAAAATAACTCAATACTACTAGCACCATTTTTTCTTACCATCCTAAATTGTTTGGGAGAACTGTAATGATTATCATATATTTGAAATAATGATTCATGCTTTATATTCCACTGTACCAATATACAGAAAAGATGTCAAACGGAATAATTAACTAAAAAAAATTCTTGCACAATATAATAATTGGGTGATTTGTATGGCTTCGTTTAAAAAATCTCCTATTACTCCTTATTATCTATCTAATTATATACAAAAAGATACATAAACATATCAGGTCACTTCAGATGAACACAGTTTTGTTAGAAAATTTACGTTCAGAGAAGATGGTTTTTACAGTTGTTATTTTATCCTTCTTTTCTATTGATATTACATTTATTAGAAGAGAAGAAGGCACAACAGGAGTAGAAATATTTTTAATTATTAGGATTGGAAAATATTTATAAAATGACCTTAAAAAGCTTAAGTTTTTAATGGATATTTACTTTTTTTACACATTTAGTTATTTACAGTATTGTGAGCTATGGACTGGTGCGAGTAAAAATTTACTTATTCTATAAGTGACTTTAGGTAAGCACTATCCGGCTAGCCAAAAATTGATGGCACTGTGGTCGTTCAAAAGGTTTCAAATGGCAACACTAATATGGCTCATGGCTATAATGTCAAAGTAAATATTTTGTATTATTTAATTTAAAATGATGCCGCAAGTATTTTTTATTTTACATTTAACTAACTAACTAACCATAACCCGGTTTTACATACATACACTTCTATGCAAACATTTCTTGCTTCATTCACATTCATAAATCGTCTCATACATTCTCTTCTATTATTCCGTCTTCTGACATGGCCCAACTCAAGTATTTGATTCACTTGATCGTGCCATGTCTT